>JABFPK010002085.1:0-10609 GCA_022817445.1 Habroteleia sp. ZL-2020
CCTCTGCTCGCTTGATAGCGCGTCAGTCTTTATCGTTTGAACTTGACTGAAATTAAAATCGTCTCAACATCGTATTAATATGACGTTGATGTAACTATTTTTTCGGCTCATCGGGTCTTTAAATATTTTCCTTTTGGGTATGAAAATGCCTTTTCTCTTCGAGTGCACGAAATTGATCGACGACTTAGCTTCCCCCTCGGCGTTGTACGTGCAACACATCACAAACGTCGTTTGGTCGCTCACCTTCTTTTCACACTAAAAGACCGTTTCTTTTAAGCGTTTTTAGGATTTTTCGCCAGAGAGAAACGCGCGCGTGTCTTAAATTTGATCTTTGTTTGTGAATCGACGACTGCAAATTTGCGAACTCAACGCTGTCAAATCCCGATTGATCCCGATGCTATAGCGCGCCAATAATATCCATCATCACTAACATTGTTTACGTACGCTTTAACTGGGTATAAATAATGTCAAGGATACGCCGATCAAACACCGCACACTTTCACTTAGCAACGCACTCACTACCTTCAAGACACTCGTCGTCGAAAATTCGCAAATTTCTTTACGTTTAAGATTGTTCAATGCTAACTCAAAAGTCAAATGCTAAACGTTCGTCGCCTATGCTTACACACACAAATACGAATATAAATATGCGCAGAACGACGTTCAACCAACTGCGATGTGTTCTCCTTTTATATAGATATCTTTGTTAAGTGACCAAGAGCGATAGAGACGACATATAAATATATCAATTCAGGAATAAACAGAGTCTTCTTCGTCACAGATCTTGTATTTGTAACGTCCTAGGGGATGAATCTAGAAATTTTTTTTTCTGCTCCTTAGGTCGAAGTCCCTACGTTTTACCTGGGATGAACTAGTTTGATTAAGGTGATAACGCAAGTTTGAAATATTATTTTTTTGTTATTGAATTCGTTTTTAAGTAAATATTTAGACGATTCTTAATTCTTTATTACTTAATTATTATTAAATAATTAATATTAATATTAATTAATAAACTTTATTAATTAATTCTTAAGTAATTAATTTCTAAATAATTTTATTAATTATTACTTTTTATTAAAATATAATAATGGTCTTTTGTAATATTTGTATTATTATTATTATTACCATTATCTGTTGGACATGTCTATTCACATTCTAAAACTGAAAATGGGAAACTGCATACAGGAAAATACGAATAAATTCATATAAAATATTGTCCATGTTAGGATAGGTTTACATTTTTAAAAAACTAACAAAACTAACAAACACATGATTAAAACGCATAAATAAGTTTACTTTTTTAAAAAAACTAATAAATTGTAGGATATTTTATATTTTTATTTCTTAAAGAACCGTCCGATATAAATACGAAGTGATTCTTAGGATCTACATTTTTTTTCTTAAAATGACTTTTTTCTCGGGCCTTCTAAGAGTTTTATGTTTATCAGATGTGTCATCTAGCATTGTAGACCACTATGTGACATTTCTTTGTTTTACAAGCTAGATTTTGGAGAGTATCGGCTCAATTCCTGGCAGTCGGTTACGAGAATTCGAATAGTCACAATGTAAAGCTGACGTGCACTTCTTATATTTCGCGCCCACGTTATTTAAGTTCGTATCTTTGATAAAACACTCTTTAATTTACTTGTGAATAACGTTTTATTATAAAATACCATAGTTTCCTACAACATAAATAATTTAAACGCGTAAAAATAGGTTTATATCTTTAAAAAACTAACAAAACTAACAAACAAACAATTAAAATACAGAAATTATTTTATGTTAAAATATGAATGCAATTAAAAAATGCATTTTCTTTAATTACTTAATATATTTAAAATATAAATAAAATTCAAACATTATATTAATATTGAGTTGAAATATAAAACATGTATTTCAAATTCCCGTTTTTCCCACATTTTGGTATATCATGACAGTGGCAACGTTGTGCTTTTTCCCGTATCCCGTTTCCTGTTTCCCGTTTTAGGGTGCGAATAGACACTTTCTTATCAGTTTGCTTTATTGCAATTGCTATTTAATTTTCCTTTTAACTTTTAATTTGAGTCTTTTATTTTTTTTTGCATATAACAATATTAATATCATTATGTTATAACATCTACAATGTTCGCTTTTCATGACTCGCTTTGTAACATTCATGTTTTGTTTTAAAATACTCACATTAATTTATAATGTTTGATAATTTTCGTTTTTAAGATATTTTTCATTTAAATTTGTTGAATTCAAGAATACGAAAAAAACTATTTAAAAAAGTAAGAAGAAATTAAGCTATTAAAGCATGAAATTTAACATTACGGAATCATAAGTCATTTAATCGGTAATATGTAATAATTATATTATGGTGGCTTGGGGGGTAAGATGTAAGGCTTTTGAGACTCGGGTTCGATTCTCAATGTAGGAATATTTCTTTATTTATTTTATTTACGTACTATAATATTACTGTAATATTACTATAATATTAAGACAAATATTTAATAATTGCAGATATTGGATGTTACTATAATAATGTTGCAACAAGTAATAAAGTAAATATATTATTATAAAATAAAAACTAATATAAATAATTTAGGCTAATATCATTGGCAAATATTAAACAAAATATGTAACTACGATATTTTAGCCTTATTTTTTTAAATTACATTTCGTAAAACAATATAGGCACGTCTAATTTGGCGGGAACTGTGCATTAAATTAGAAAACTATGTATGTATGTATATAGAATTCCAATTTTATTATGATCCATTCGTGTGATAAAAAATCAGTTTTGCTGTGTATATATACAAAAAGATATATTTAATATAAATTTTATTTTAAATAATTTTATACATAATTATTCAATATTAATTAATTGATTATATTAAATTAATAATAATTATTCAATAATTAATATGAAAACAACATTATGTGTATAGAATCTACAAACTAAAATTGCTACGGGCCCCGCGATATGTTAAAACGGCTCTGGTTATACTAACAAAAACAAACTTCCCTGCACGCCATAAGCAAATTTTAATTGCAAATTTAATATAAAAGAATAAAAGTTAGAACATTACCAGTAATATTCAAGTTTTCAAGCATAGCTAAAATCTCTGGTATTACAGATTCAGAAAATCTCTGTATCTCTATATGTATAAACGGTATAAACCGTATAAACTACAACATATCGAACTTCGAATTTCGATTAGAACCAAACTTCATTTCTTATATGTAAGGCATAAGTGTTTCGGTGGTGTCAAAATTTTTTTGTTTACCTCCTCAATTTAAAGCATTTAAGCTTTACAAATTTTGAGAACAGTAGTAGGTGTGTGTAGTGATACTGAGTGTTACATTTTTCAGTTGTAAAAAAACATAATGTTTACTCAGAATCATATTGGTACATGTTACAGAACAAAGTTTCATTCTACTAAATAAATTTAGGTGCCAAGTATTTTCAATGATTTGTTATGTTTTGATAAATATAAATACAAACAAATAGATCATAGTATTTTGCTTGTAATAATTAGATAATTGTTGATTCTTTATAATAAAATATTACAGATTATTTCGAATGAAAAAACTAATGGATTGTGTTGATTACTTACAAGAGGAATGGATGATTGCAATTCATACAAATATAAGGTTGAATATTTTTGTAATTTTAATTTTTGATTATTAAATGTATATTAATGTAATAATTAATTATTTAATTATTTATACCATGTAAATATGAATAATTTAATTATTTACACCATTTAATAGATTATAACAATGATTCCAAAATGGCAAAAATATGTAGAACGTCTCAATTGGAAAACCGAAAATTTAAAAGCATTACACATCTTTGTAATTAAAATTATATCAGATAAGGTATGTTAATGACAAAATCCCCAGAGAATATATAATTATGTGTATGAAATATAGTTATTATACACTATATATTGAATTAGCTTTGTTAAATATAATGAATGTATAATGAAAAAAAAATATATATATCAGTATATTTGAAAATATATCATACCTCTATTTTTAAGTTATTAAAGTATTAATATATATTAAGTTTAAAGTAATTTCACATTGATCATTATGAAAGTTCATATAGATTCAAGTTTTCTATAATATATCTAAAATATAAAATTAATTATTAATATTTAATAATAAATTATTTTCCTTTTCTAATAAAATATATACCCATGATCATTAAAAAATCATATACTTATACGTAAATATATTATCTTTAAATAATCAAAATCTGTTAATTAGATTTATTTTTCAAATCATAATAAATATTATACTATATATTATATTTTGGATAAATTGTATTATATTATTAATTTCATTCAATCATTGCAGGATAAGTACTACATTCAATGAGTAAAATGTGAATATTTTTGTAATATATTTATAAGCAAATAAACAGATTGAGTATAGCAATTCAACTAGTTGATATCTTAAAATGGGTAAGACAAGAGGTGTTCATGAAACAACACCGGAATTGAGAAATAGGATGGTTGGAATGTACGAGGCAGGACTTGGACTTCGGGATATAGCTGCAGCAGTTAATTGCTCAGTTAGTAAACATAGCCTATTTTATTAAATAATAAAATATCTGATAAATTAAATGCAAAATTTAGAAATGATTACATGAAATATCATGAGAAATATGATTATAAAAATTAATATTTAATGATAACAACATTTTATTTAGATATGTGTGCAAAAATTATTTACAGCAAAGAACGGTAAAAAGATGGTTAAACCGATTTGATAAAGAAGGTACTGTAGAAACCCGCGAAAGATGTGGTAGAAAACGAGCAACCACTGCTGAACAAGACGAAGCTATCATTCGATTGGCATCTCAGTCAACCATAACTGCTGCAAAGGCTGTTCTACCAGCATTAGGACTTTCATGTTCTGTTGATACTGTACGCGAAAGATTACATAAGGCGGGTATTCACAATTGGAGTCCCTCGCGTAAACATATGCAAAAAATTCCTTTAAGGTTTGTTTTAACAGATCAAATCAGTCAAAAACATTAAATCAATAAATCTACAATATGAATATACGTAAAGTCAAATAAATTGAGTTGCAATATAAAATTTGTTATAAGTAAAATACTTTTTGCGTGAAATATATTTTTAGAAGTACAGATAGCGTAGGAATTCAACAAGCAGTATGGCGTCCAACTGGAACCCAACACGGCAAAAAGAAGATTGATCAAATGAATAAAAGTAAAAAATTAAACGATATTAAGAAAGTTTCAAATAAAAATAAATCTATGAATAATTACAACAGTAATGACGATAACTTTACTGAAGTGGCAGAAGACGGTTTATCTTCAACTCCTAAAAATGTAGATGACATTGTACCTCCTCAATCAGAAAATATTTTTACACATTCTATGCCATCTTTAAATGTTTCACAATGCTGGCCTTTAGATTTAGTTCAAAATAATAATGAAATGCCTTAGGTAAATATTTACTTCTATTCAATTCTGGAAAAAAATAGTGAATATAATATTTGATATTCAATATTATGTTTTTTGTTTATTTAATAGAGGCCGGTACCTAATTTTAGAGAAATATTAAATACCGGTCATCAGGAAATGCAGCTTGAAAATGAATCCGAATATCGAAATAAAAATTCTAAAGACAAAATATGTCCATCTGAATATAAAGAAGTTTTACAAAATCAAGCTCCATATATGATAAATTGCCAGAATTCACAAATTGAACAGAGCACAAAAGTTAAGTATTATACACCTGAAAATAATGAAACATCTTCGATTGACATTAATTCTTGTGAAGCATTCAGTAGTAATAAAACATCTCAAAATGAATCTAAAATGAATAATAGAAATAAAAAGGGTGGAAAATTGAAAGGAACTTTAGAAACGACTATTGAGATTAGAAACAGAATGATTGGTATGTCAGAAGCTGGATTATCAACGTTATCAATAGCTTTAGCAATTAATCGATCAGTAAGTATTGAAATTTGAAATTATCAAATATGTTAATTAATTTTTAAATCCGCTTAAAGTTTTAATGTTCTAATTGCGTACTATACAATTTTTGTATAATTTCAAAAATTAAGCTATTATTAACGACTTTTTCATATTAATTCATTATTTGAAACTATATTATTAATAATATAATAATACTTAATATATATAAATCCCAGAAGTTTATATAAAAAAAACAATTAAAAATTATATATTACTATAGATAAAATTGTGATTTAGCTTATATGTGTGCAAATAATTTGCTTTATATAATATTTCAATTATAATATTTATATTGATATAATTAACTACAACTTGAGAAAATAAATTCAAGTAAATATAGTTTTTAAAATATTATTTATGTTGCATTTTTAACCTAAATAGTTCCTTTAAAACCCATATATTTACTTGAAATTATATTTCTTGAAAAGTCAGTGTTGGTGATATTGTGATTAAAAACTTTACTTTATGTAGAAAATAAAATAATATTCTAGATCAAATTATTAATAATTTTAATAAAAAAGATTTTCCCGAAGAAAGTGCATAAGAAGTGCTACTCAATTTTTAAATAAAATGTCTATGAAAATAATTATTAACTAATTTCACATTTAAAACTTTTAATCGTTTGTGTAATTTGTAGTGAATGCTATGTAGACAAAACAAGAAATATAAATAAAGATATTCATTATTAGATATCTGAAATTATCCTGGAATATTATTTCGTATCTTTACATTATTCTAAATATATAATAAAATTAATTTTTAACCAGTATAAAGTTAGTATAAATATTTGTAAGAAAGATATTGAAAGCAATGTTTTTATAATTTTGATATGTTCATTTACATTATTTTAAAGGAACGTACTGTTAAACGATGGTTAGAAAGATGGCATAAGGAAGGCAATGTTCAAACTAAGGAGCGAAAAGGTCGTAGACGCATAACTACTAAAGAACAAGATGATGCAATTATAGCTATGGCCACACAACAACCATTAACAGCGGCAAAACACGTAGCACCTGCTTTAGGTTTAAAATGCAGTGTTGATACAATAAGAGAAAGATTACACAAAGCTGGTATTCATAGTTGGAAGTTAGGCAAGAAACAAGGGTAATAATTAATTTATTTTTATTTGTAGTCAAAATTTTATAATTTATTTTATATATATTTAACTATTATACATTTTTTTTATGTTTACAGTGACGGAAATGCTGTACATACCATGCATTTGTGGCAGCCAAGTGGTAATCGTCCTAATAAACTAAAATCTTTAAATGAAAGGAAAAAGAAACATATTCGCAAAAAACAAACTAAAATAAATAATGTAAACACAATTATTTCTAAAGAAAAGAAAAATTTGGATAATTATGATGTCAATAAAATGATATGTGAACCACAGAAAATAATTCAAGTACCAAATAATGAAATACCATGTAAGTTGACTATATTGCTTAATAATAAAATAATTTAGATAACATAGGAAAGGAAATTTGTCACTGATTACAAATCTGCAAAATTTATTTGGCGCTCTCGCCAGTCTTTAGATGATTGTATTTTTCCGAATAGGAAAAAGAAAATATACCAAGATGACTAAATCTGGCGAATAAGGTGTGTGAGAAATCAATTCCAACTTTAATTTATTGAATTGAATTTATTGTCTTGAAGAATCAAATTGTCTTGACAAATTCAGCCGGCATTTCTTGGTTTCATAACTCGAATGCCAAAATAAGTTTGCAAAATAGTCGCTGTTAATTGTTTTTCTTTCTTGAAGATAATCAATGATAGATATTTCACCTGCATCCCAAAAAACTGACGCCATGATCTTGTCAGCAACACAATGCCAAAGAAAAGTTGGAAATGCCTTAGTCCTATTTGCAATTGATTCTTCTTTTGCAGTTCATTGAACTACCATAAAAGTAGATTTATATCGGCAGATGACAGGGCATCTCAAAATAATCGCAGATTAGTAATTAGCAATAAATTTGACACTAGATTTAAGTATAATAGACCACAATTTGGTGATAGAGGGGGGTGGAGGTAATGATATTTACCAAAAACTGTTTGAGAATAAATTAGTAGCAATAAATTATGTAGTATCTTATTTTTTATTATATATGTTTATAGAATAAAAAATTAAAAATAATTAATTTATTTACAGTAGTTTCTTACACTTCATCATCGCCTGTAACTGCGCAAGGAATACCTGATATGTCAATGTCGAATACAACATTGATTGAGTCGCAAGCATCACAACAAATAATATCTAGTACTCATGAGTCAGAAATGGGAATTTTAGGATCAACAGAACCTCACCAAGCAGAATCTTCTTGTAGGTTAATATGTTCAAACGCTCAACCAACGATACCATGTCACGCTGCAAACAATTCGATTTATTCTTCAAATGCTCTAATAATTAATAGTCATTCAGTTCACATGGAACACTCGGATACAATTAATTACGAACCATACATTTGGACATTTTAAAAGTACAATGTAGAATTAATAATAAAATATTTATAAATATCCATATTGAATATTTTTAATGGTATATTGTAATAAATTATAGACAAAGTATTTTAAATTTTAAAATACTTTTAAACAAATCTAAATATTTTATTTTTATTATTATTATATATATATTAATTTCCTTTCTTTCTTTTAAATGGGGAATTCGTTATTAAAAATATTAAATTTTGTTACAAGATTAATATAAATTTATATTTTATAAGTTTTTACTTTTTTACATGAAGTTTTAATTTTGTGCTCTTGAACAATACTCATGAGAAATTAAATTGCTTTAATCTGGACACATCTTGTAAGTTCCATATTTCGCTTATAATTTTTAAAATAGTATTGTATAAACAATTTATTGAACAAATAAATTTGTAATTCATACATTCAAATAATTGTTTTAGTATAATATCAATTTTCAACACATTTACTGATAAAAGTTTATTTCGTTAAAAAACTGACGAGGTATATTAAGGGGGTTTTACCATTTAGAACGCCAGTTTTATACAGTTTTTTTAAGAATTTGTTTGGATACTTTAAACAATAATTACATCTTGTTCGATTTTTGCATATCGTTTATTGAGCATTCAACTTTAAAAAACTATTGTTTTATGTCGCCACCCTGATATTTTACGTCCATTGTTTAAAGTCTATCCTTGTCTGATGTGCACAGCTTGCTGGCCGATAAGAACTCTCAGGAACGGCTGGTCTGTAACACAAAATCGAATAAGATTATCAATAAGTATAAAATTATCTACGAGCTTGAACCATCTCCGTTGAAAAATCTCAACAATTAATAAAATGGTGTCCATGCGAAAAATGCGGTTGATTTTTACCATTTTTTTTTGCCTTCAGTATGTTTAAAAATCTTAAATATCAATATTTTAAGCCTACCAGAACATAGGAGAATTGGATTCCATTAAGTTGATGTCGATAAGTTGAATAGTTTCGGAGAAAAGTTGTCTGTCAGATAAAAAAAGTGGTTTTAAGAAAAATGCGTTTAAAGTTTCGAAATGTGTTTTAGTGCATTTTAAGGGTTCTTACCGCTAATCAGCTATATCGCAACCATACACCAAACCCTCCTCTTCCTCGTAATACGTATTTCGTTGGGCCTGTTCAAATTTGGACTATAGAATAGCTTCTTCAGCTGCAGGAGACAGGCGCTGCTCCGCGCTCTTCTTCTGCTTTTCTTCAATGTTCACTTGATACGACTTTGTTTGCAAGTCGATATGTATTCCAAATGTTTAGACATTGTTGCAAGGATCGCTCCATAACCCTCATTAAACATGCAGCTCAACTTTCGTTTGAGTTTTGTGTGTTTCCATAGAAACTTTTTATTTCTATAGTTAAATCAGAATAGGGATTCGAGTCTAGCAAAACTTTCAGGAGTGCCTACAGAAGGAGGGAGGATTCAGGGAGGATTCAAGAGGATTCAGGAGAGCCCACAGAACCTTTTTTCAAGTATCACGCATAACAAAATGATGATTTTGCAACGACATCAAGAACTTTTTTCGTATAAGTTTCAATGAGCGTGGTTATGCCATATAAGGACAAAAATCCGATTTTTTTCCAGGATCCGTCGTCCGAAACCGATAAATGATTTGCTTCATTTTCATGTTCTTTGTTGTTAGTAATTTCTTCTGACACTTTTTGTAATGCGTGCACTGAAAACAGGCTTTTATGGACTACTCTACATACTATAAAGTATTAAAAAATGTAAAAAATCGAAATTTTCAATTCTAAACGATAAAACCCCCTTAATATTTATTTAATTTTATCAATAAGTTTATAATTGTTATCTACGCGGTTTCAAGTATATAGGCAATATTATTACTGTTATTTAGTTTAACATCAATCTGAATTAATTAAATTAAATTTAATTATGATTCAGCATAATCATGTTTTCACAAATTTTTAACCTTATATATATGACTCTGTTATTTTTATTAATCATTAATAAATTAATTTGATTACTTTTTTTTTATTTTAACTAAAACTGATTTACTTTATTAATATTGAAAGATTTTTGGCAATAGTAAACGTTAATAGTTTTCCCGCCACACATATGTTAATTTGATTCTTTAGTGCATTTACATTGGTTTACAC
>JABFPK010002086.1:0-10608 GCA_022817445.1 Habroteleia sp. ZL-2020
AACCACGTTACTTCAAGAGCCACCAGGAAATCGCCCGACAATTATGTTTTACGCTGTGTCGAGACCAAATTTAAAAGCAGGTAAAAGCAAAGTCCTTTGAAGCAAGCGATAAGACGGCAAACGCATTTAAATTACAAAGAAATATGACTCAAAATTAAAAAAAAAAAACAGAAGATATGTGTAAACAGGATAATAAATTGGGATCAAAGTTGAGTGTACTTGAGAAAGAAGCATCTCAGAGTAGAACGTGGATAACATGCATATAAACGTGCAGTTAGAATAATAAATTCCATTTGTAGTTATCTTTGTATAACATCAAACAGAATGTGTCATCCTAATAAACTTTTTGATATTTTAAATTAAAATATTCCTTAAATAAATATATTAAAATGGTCATACTCGTAGTCTAAAACTATCTATTTTATGAATTCCTTGATGTATTTGAATCCGTTGTTTTTTATCAGGCATTTACCCTATAATCGATGAATATTCATGAATATTAAATAATATTATAGTAAATTCACTATAATATTCACATGAATATTACTGTAATATTAAAATATTGTACAATATTGCTGTAATATGCATGTAACATTAAATGTCCGCCGTTTTAACATTGTAACAATTATAATAGTAAAATATTCATAAATATTATAATAATATCATGAAATATTAAAACAAATTTTAAAAGAATTATATATTAAATAGAAAAAAAGTCATATAATCTCTAGGAATTGATCCCTAGCCTCTCAAGTGTGAGTCCAACATCTTACCTCCGAGCTACTACGCCAAAAAAGTGTTTTATTTGTTGTAACATTAGATGTTACTACAATGTTACAGTGATATTCATATATAATATTCAATATTGCATTAACGTTATATAAATATTTAAAAAATATTTAAAAACATTACTACAATATTATAGTAATATTCACTGTTTATAGGGTAGTCTTCTGGCGTCAAGCGTAGCTTTATCTGTGTAGATTACTGTTTGATAATGATATTAATATATCTTGTACTTATAGAAAACAATGGAAATATTGTGAAAAGTCAAATTGGAAACGGATTCAGTAAGGATTTACTGAGCTCGAGTTTATGCAGTAACAAAAGTGCAGCGATACTTGGCGATTTGTTGTGGTACCAGGGTGAAAAACGGTTGTGCACAATTTACCCACAAGTACGTTATGTCGCTGTTAACAGCGCCCTCAATGGGCACTGCTTTACCTATTAAAATAGAAAACTTCATTTGTAATGCAATCCTAGTAGCCAGAGAAAAGATTACAGTGTAACCAATTAAATTTGTCAAAAAAACATACAACATATTTTGAATTTATGCTAAAAATATGACTTTCGCAATTTCATTTGAACGTGTTTGATAATTTATATTACAATTGTAATATTTTTACCATTTACGCTCAGTCCCATCGAAAACTGAACAACTAAATTGACACATAAGCCATTTTATGTTGGCAACACTGAAATCGAAATGGGAATGGCAGTAACGTTGATGGAAGAAAGGTAGACGACAGACAAGGACAGAAACGTTCAGTTAATTTCATTTTAGGAACGCTTCTCCGCCATTGCCATTTCGATTGCAGTGCTGCCAACTTAAACTGACCCATATGCCTATTTCATTGTTCAGCTTTCGATGGAACTGGGTGTTTATCACGCGACTCTGGTTACTTTGTCACAATATGAAGCTAAACGATTTTTATGACCAATAAATTGCGACGAGTTGTCTTACACGAAGATTCTCGTATGTAGCAAGAAATAGATGTGTCCACGTGGTTGAGTTATCCCCCTGGCAAGTCAGTCTTCCCACTATTTGCCCACAACTATGGCCAGGTGGCGCTTCGCGAGAATTCCAAGATGCATGTGCTCATTGAAGCTGACTTACAAAGTTTCAATCCCACGGCTTCCATTAAAGGAACAAAGGTATTGCTAGAAAAACCTTTCCCGACAAATATTCCAGTAGATGGCGCGACTACATTTTAAAACAAATCCCTTTTTTAAATATTATAAACATCTTTTCAAATTAAAAAACTAATACATTAAATAACTAATTCGTTTGCTTAAAAGTGATAAATATTGATAGTAGATGGCGCTGGACCACAAGCACCACGACCACGCCATCTAGCTAAAAGATGACACTAGTTTCTATGTGAACAGTAGATGTTTTTGTAAAATTCTAATGACAATATTTCAAACGCATGGTTTTTTCCGAACCCTTTGTGTCTAAGAGGAATGAAATTGTGTCCAGGAAATTTTTGTTATTTTGTAGTTGGAAGACTATGGACTAATAGTTGCCTGGACGTCAGACGAGAACCTCGCCGTTATCCTCGAAACCGACTTAGACCATGTAACCAAATTCTCGACTTCATTAATGCACGGGCAGTGCTTTATTAACAACGAGTTGTTAGTGACGCGCGTGGAATGTAAGTCTGCGTGTTTGGTCAGGAGCTCTTACACCAAGAGACATCTGGCGATGCTTTTTAACGAAAAAACAAAAGTCCTTTTTCCCCTTTATAAAATAGACTTCTACAAATAAAATTCAAACCATTTAAATTATCTTTAGTCTGCCAATAAAAAGCCCGCCGCCAACGCCATCTACATTCCAGTGCTGTCGAAATGAATAACACTATCTTCTTCCTTGTTTTCGTTTGACCTTTACTTTTCATTTCATTTTTTTCTACCTCCTTGGTTTACATTCTTCTTACGTTTTTCGTTATGTTTTTTGGTTTATTTTTAATGTTTTATTTAGCTATCAAAACATATGGAAAGCCTTGCGTCTCGAACGTCGAAATGCTCAGTTTGCTAGACAGCAAAAGTAAGTCCCAGAATGGATCTGCGACAGGCTTCAACTTGTCGCCATTTGCTCAATCTTCTTTGTTTTCAGAACTGATTGGGCAGTCGCAGTGGGATGCCTATGTAAAGAAACTTCAAGCCATCGGATTCGCCACGAAACTAGTCACCCAGAGAGGCGAACCGATTCAAATCAAAGAGTGCGCCGGCATCGTCATCTCCCCAGGATCTAGGCCACTTTTACTCCACCCTCCCACCGTTCTGGAAATCAACCTTCCTGACGATAAATCTGGTTAGTTTTTGCGTGCAATCTAGTGAATTTTAATGCCGTCCTCATTTCCTGAATCCATGATGCATAAATTGTTTGTTTAGATGTTGAAGGGGATCAACAGACGACCTGCCCTGTGCCTTCGACCCCACCTCCCACCCCCGCGTCTTTCAACGTGACCAACGGTTCTTCGAAATTGCAACAGTTGTTGAAACAATCGATCGACCTGAGTCCGTCGATGTCTTTTGATTCGTCTATAAATTCACTGTCGAATTTAAATTTGTACAAGTCCAGAAACGCGCTCGAAGACGACTCCGGGGTTAATTCCACCGGGGCAACCAATAGTCGAGATAATTTGACCGACCACTTGGAAGAGGAAGGGGAGGTGGATAAGTCAAGAACACCCTCACCCAAGGCGAAATCTACGTCCGTTAGGTACTTGCCAATTATACGCAAATTTAAAAAAAAAACAAATAGAATTTCTATGACCGTGGAATATTCACTAATATCTGAAAATAATTTGGCATTATTACTGCAATATTGAAGTTAATATGAAGGTTGCCATTTGAATAAAGCGATTCAGATTATTTGTAGTAAACGATTATGGATTATTATTATATATTGCATTATTATAATTATAATGGAAATATATAAATTATAAATCGTAAGGATAATTTACTCTTCATTATTATTGATGAATATTCCGTACATTGAAACAGTATAAATTGAGTAAAATCGTATAATGTGGACATTCATTGATTTAAGAACTATATGTGTGTGTGTGTGTCTAAAAGGAAATAATAATATGAAATACTTATCAGCATAACTTTGTTTTTAGTTGTTCGGTGACACCGAAAAAAGAAGAAAAAATGGCTTCATCTGGCTTGCTTTCTGCACTGAAAGATTCTTCGAAGTCACCGAACATTTTGGTTTACGCCGATAGCGCCCTCGCGGTGGAAAACATCAAAAGTATTCTAGATACCACGCTCAATGATAACAAGTATAACATTCTTTTTTCTAAGTTTCTTTTAAGACAAACTAAACTTGAGTCAAAATTGAAGATTTACTTAAAGCATTGATCTCGAATTGAACAAATGTATTTTCTATGCAAATTCAACTTGAATTTAATTTCCATTTCATAAGAAATATGTAATTGACTGCATTATTGCAATCAATTGTTGGAAGATCAAGAAAATTTGAGGAAATTCCGATGAATTTATCTTTTTTTCAGGTACACCGTGTACGTCCTGAGCACCGACGAAGCCAAACGCGACATCTGGATGGACCAGGCGGCGCTAGTGGTGGTGTACGGAATAATTGGACACGAAGTAGCCTCGCAGTTGGTGGAGTACATTGTGCACGGAGGCAAATTGCTAGCGCTGTGTTCAGACGTGCTGAACCTTCTGCTTCCGTCCTTCAAAACTGCCGAAGTGCGAGAAAACGAGTTGGTTCGGTTCTCCTACGGAAAGTGGAAACACGTGCGCATGCTGCACCACATCTTCTGCTACCAGGCCTCGCCCGTAAAGACGAAATTCCACGATGATTCCAAGTAATTTTTTCTATTTTGCTATTCCGTTCCTCTTGCAAAAAATGATTTTGAAAACAATTAATAAAACCGATAATGTATATTCTTTTTAGTTTTTTGAACGACAACGTCTTCGCTGATATATACTGAGAAAAATGTTGTATGACTTTTTCCCCCAAATTTGGGTAAATGGGCTTTATATTACCTTTTCTACAGGATTTTTAACTATAAAATTTAAAAATTATTCTAAATTTTAAATTTTATTCCTAATATAAGGTAAAAATTAAATTCATTCATTTGGTACAATTTGTATTTAGACAATACCAAATAATATTCAGTTTTATGCTATTAGTTTTACCGTTTTCTACTAGAAAAAATGCATTATTAATAATATTATTCATATATTTAATATATGTATATTAATTATATTAATTATTATAATATATACGTATATTAATATATTAATATACATTAATATGTTTCTTTATAATTATGTTAATAAATCAACTAAATCGCCTTATAAAACCAGTTTGCCCCAAGTTGGGGGACTTTTATGGTAGAAATAAAAGTATATTTTGGTACGTATTTCTCTCAGTGTAGCATATAGAGACCATATCATAATTATAAAATAAAAAAGTCGCAAAGAGAACTGTAGAAAATCAACTTGCAGGTCTTCCGCCCCAAGAACTCCGGAGAAAACGAGTGTGGCCGACCGCAAGGGCAAGCAGCATACCTTCGACGTGAAGGTCCTGGGTGCGGAAGAGACCTGGCAGACTCCTAGCATTCTGTTGGCTCAGCTGCCGGGCAACGGTGGCAAGGCGGTGTTCTCGCAGATCCACCTGGAGGCCGATCCCGCGCAGTACGAGCTCGAGGAATCCAAGTACAGCGCCCTCAAACAGAGCAACACCGCTCGACTCGAGATTTTTCGCGACCTACTGAGTACCCACTTGGGCGTGCA
Organism: Habroteleia sp. ZL-2020; assembly: GCA_022817445.1. Taxonomy (NCBI): domain Eukaryota; kingdom Metazoa; phylum Arthropoda; class Insecta; order Hymenoptera; family Scelionidae; genus Habroteleia; species Habroteleia sp. ZL-2020. The sequence goes on from JABFPK010002086.1 coordinate 5,554, forward strand.
AGTTAGCACCGAGTCGCGCGCGCCAATCAAATACAGTTCTGCATTTTTCTTGGGCAGACACGAGGTGCGACTTAACACAGAAAGAACATTTTTTGGAATAATATTTTTCCTCTTTTGTTTTCTTCCAGTTCATCATTTCTGCTTAACGTGATAGTTCAAGCGTTATTTACTAGATTAGGGTTATTTTAAATATATTTGTTATGCAAACTTAAAAATTGAGGTTAAAATATTCAGACGATTCTTTCACTCTGGGAAAATATTTTTTTTGCAAAAGATACATTTTTTGTAATAAATTGTTGCTGTAAGTACGAAAATAGTTTTTGAGGTGGAAAAAAAAATATTTCCATAAATTAAGAAAAATTAGATCATTAAAACCATTTTTTTATTTATTACAGTATTCTCCCATTACTTAAGAATCGTCTGAATATTTATTTAAAAATAAATACAATAATAAAAAAATAATATATAAAAACACCCTAACTCCGTTAAATCAGACTTGAGTGATAACTCAAGTCTGATATTCTTCCATGAATTAAGAATCATCAGAATATTTACTTAAAAGCAAATTCAATAACAAAAAAACAATAACCGTTAAAGTAGACTTGCGTTATAACGCAAGTTATATAGGGACAAAGAATTTTTTTGTACGCTTCTCGCTGTACCGAGAAGTGTATAAGTATTTTTATTACAATTTTAAAGAAATTATAGGTCGAATGTTAACAAAAAACATGTTTTTATAAATAAAATAGAATTGTTATTTGCATTGATATTAAGTATTTTTTTATGTTATTGTCTGATAAAAATTGTTCACGTCGAAAAATATACTAATTCCGAATTCGTTGAAATAAAACGTTTGAAACTTCTCGCACATCATAAAAAAACATATAAAAAATATCTTAAATTGTTTAATGTCTTTAAAACGTTATAATTTCTACATAATTTGTAACTTTTGTTCAGAGTTTGTTCTTTAAAGTTAAAAAAAAGTAAAAAAAAATTAATGGTTATTAAATATACTGAGAAATTTTTTCAGTAATTGGCCATGAAGTTTTTATTTCTGCGCGTGCTTAAAGATCAAGTTCAATAGTATTAAATAGAATTAGCATCTAATTACAGTATTATTCACTATACGGATAAACGTTTTTAATTTTGACTATAAATTAAAATGTGCAAATACATTTTGTTAATATTTCCGGTGATTTGAAAAATTGGTCTACATTTCTCGTAAGATTGATCTAAATTTGAATTTAGACCTTTTGTCCAAATTCTTCAAATATTTATACATTAGTTCAAAATAAAGGACACCTCAAAACTTCGGGACAAAAAGGGATACATCAACTTCATTGAATTGTTTTGAGGTATCCTTATATATTTATAGAGTTAGTGTATTTTAAATTATTATAAGCTTCAAATAGAAACAAAAATTAGCCTAACAATTATTAAAATAACATAATATCTCTAGAATATTAATTTTTATTAAAAATATTAATTTAAATATTTTTATTAAATACAAAATATTCCAGGAACATTTGATTTAATAAACTAAAATATATTTAATAAAAAATAAAAATAAATTTAGAGACGATCAATTTCCAATTAATTTATTATGAATTCCTATCGAGCTAAATGTGATTATTATAATGTTCAGTTTCTGTGGACTTTATATATATATAGTAAAAATATTATAATTAATTCTATGTATTTTAGTCTATACCATCAATATTCTGATACATTTTTTTTATTTATTTATTCACGGATCTATATAATATCCAATTTATTCATAAAAGGAAATAAATAGTAATAAAATATAAAAAATTATAACAAAATAAAGTGAATAAAAATAAATATTTTAATTTTAAATTTAAAGTTTTATTTTTAAAATATTCCTGGAATATTTGATATATTCTTAGGTTACGTTTACAATTACATTTTAATATTTAAACGCTTTGTTCAGGTACTTATCAACGGGAAATCGGGTACGAAATTGGTATACGGATAATCCTTGGGAACCGGGTACCGCAGCATACAAAGATATACAGGCCGTTCGCAAACTGCATTCTCTGGTGAGAACACGACTGCGTAACTATTCTGTTGAAGAATTACAAATTCAGGCGAGATTTGAGAACCCCATGTGCCTGACGAGAGAATTGCTTTTGGAAGATCTGCAGGCATCCTGTTCTGCGCCTGCCCCAGGCCAGTGCCCTTATATGAAATTGAACTATATTTCTGAATTGGATTTTCAAGGATTGAACCAGGGGGAAATGAGCAGCACTCAGTTTGGTTTTTTCGGATTGGTCTTACTATATCCTCGTGCTTTTGGTATTCATAACGCAAGCGAGGAGGACTTTGAGGCGTTTTGCCACACTTGGAAGGGTCTTGGCTACTTGCTAGGAATCGACGATGAGTATGTCCTTTGATTTTTCTATAAACAACTTAGAAAAGCACATTGATTCAGAGTTTAAATAACATTGACAGCACTATTTAAATAACATTTGATGATTGTAAAAAGGGATACTTCGGAAACCGTTGTAAAAAGTAATATCTCAAAATATGGTTGTAAAAAGACATAATAACCTTTCTTTGTAAAAGGAAATAGCGCGAGTAATTGTCGAAAAAACGACAAATTTGGCGTCTCCTTTTAAAAGGAAATATCACGAATAATTATTGAAAAATTGGATACTTCACTTTTTGAAACAAACTGAGTATAGGGATGAAATTTTTTTTGTCAATTTTGCTTCCGCAATTCGTATTTTGCGTGCATAAATAAATTTCTGAGAATCTCTTCATCTATATGAGACTTTTTTACTACATCAGAATTTCTTCCGAGAACATTTTTTACATCCTCAAAAAATGAAAAATTCTAAAACAGCAAAATTAGATTGTGCTAATACCTTTTATCTAATCTTTATCTAATGCATCGTTTCTTGTAGAGATTTGAATTCTGCATCAGAATAATATGAATACTTGTATATTTAGATGCGAATTTGAAGAAAATTAAATTTATGATTTCTAAAATCCAACTGAAAATTGCAGGTTTTCCCATAGGATGTTCTTAATTACGAGGGGTCAAAAAAATTAATATTTCAAATCTCACAAAATTCAATCTAAATGCCAGCACTGATGTGAAAGAAGACGGAAAATGGTGTTGTGAAAGAAGTGCAAAATGGGAAAACAAATTTTTTATAAATTTCAGGTGCCCAGATTTCAGGTTTTTGGAAAAGAAACTGAGCATAGTGACGAAAATTTTTTTTGTCATTTTGCTAAAATCGTATTTTGGATGCATAAATAATTTTCTGAGTATCCCCGCACCTATATAAGGTTTTTTTAAATTAGAATATCATTCGAAAAAATTTTCTAAATTTCCCAAAACTGTTATCTAAAAATAAAAAATTAGCTTTGTGCTAATCTTATTCATTTATTATATGCATAATTATGAGTTTCTCGTAGAACTTTAAACTCTGCGTAATTGATGTATCCCCTATTTCATAAATACAACGACATATCCCTTTTTACAACCACATTTTGAGATATCACTTTTTAACATTTTCTGGTGTATCCCATTTTATTCTTAACAGGCGTTGATATATAACAAGAAATATTCTTTTATAATAAATTACAACTATAAATTTTCTACCGAGTTAGAACATTTAGAATGTATTTTAAATACTTTTTGTTAAACAGGTTCAACTTTTGTCGCGGAACCCTGGATGAAATACGTCAACGGTGCAGGGACTTTTTAGACGTTTGGGTGAAAGCAAATTTCCGTCAGATTACGCCAGAGTGGGAGCACATGATGAGATGCGTAATAGAAGGTTTGAATTATTATTTCCCAGGTTCTACGTATGAGACATGCTTTTTATACATGACCGAACTCATGAACATTCACATGCCTCGACTTTATAATTCATTGTCTTACGTCACCTGGATTAGATACCAATGTTTAAAGTAAGTTTAAATTAATTTATTATGTGTTTATGTGCAATATAACACATTTTTCAAAATAATTAGATATTTGCTTGCAATTGCAAAATCGACACAAATATAATTAAAACAGGAGTATCTTGATTAAAACTCGGCTTATAATATGTGCAGGAAGTTTCAAAAGTTTATTTTTTAAACGAATTGATATTTATGTAATTTTTATGTAAAAATCAGTTTATTATTGATTTATTTCCATTTTTATTGATTTAAATCGAAATTTCATTCAGTTATGTAACTTTTTCAAGTCGAAACATTTTCTAAATCCAATACATTTAAAAAATAAACGTTTGGAACTTCTTATAATGTTACTACACTCATTCACTTTCATTTTTAATTTCCAATTTAATATACAAAGGTAAAAATAAAATAATAATAATAATTACATGAACACAGATATAAAAGTAATATATGAAATTTATATCAACATTTCCTCAATCTGTGTCAGGTGATTTTCTTTTAACAGACAAAACCGTGCAAAAATGCAAGTGAATGTTGCGGAAAGATGTTATGCACTATAATCCGTTATGTCATCCCTGCAATGCAGCACTTGCATGTGTGTATAATTTGAAACTATGATTGGAACACAAATTAGATGCTAACTGAATATTTTCTAACATACAAATATGCATAGCAAGTATTGATTATATTGAAATTTTTCATAATTACTGTAGAACTGGAATTTTCTTATTACAGATGGTTATTCTATTACATAAGTCGAATACCGGGATTGACAGCAATTTTCAACAAGAGGCTGAATATGTTCATCAAAAAAGCACAAAATTTTAGCCCAGAAGATCTTGCCAGACTTGAAGAAAAATCAAACGAATCTCTGAAGAAATTTATGAAAAATAAAGAAACTTGTTCCAAGCAAGTGAATGCTTCAAAATGTGCAAAACCAAATCAAATTATTCTTCAGAATCTATAAAAATGAGTAAAATTATGAATATGCATGCGTTAAAAATGTTTTATCAACAATTTATACTCATGATTGTTGAGATTAAGAAAATTGTGTGTTAAAAATGTAAGATAAATGATTAACTTGGACAAACAATTTTTTTTTAACACTGTTTCGATACT
>JABFPK010002087.1:0-10605 GCA_022817445.1 Habroteleia sp. ZL-2020
CTATAATGTGTCATTAATTCTAACCGTTATTTATAGTACTGGGACTGCGTCCCATGGCGTTTCACTCCTACGGTTAGACAACCCCATGTGGAAATATACAAATGGCCCAGTACTGACCCTGTACCAATACCTGCGTAACAACCGTTATCTAACCGTACTATAACAACACAGTACTATAAACAACGGTTATAATAAACAACACTGACATAGTATTGTCACAGTGTTGGCACAGTGTTGTCCCAACGGTCGGCTCACAGTAGAAAATTATGGTCAGAAAATTATGGTTTGCCAGCACTGGCCCGATGATTAAATATTGACGGTTATTATCTAATGCTGTGCCAACGTTGTGACGTTTGTTTGGGTTGGCCAACGGTAGATTTTTCCACATGGGACGGTTGTTACGCGGTTATTGGTACTGGGCCAGTACTGGGCCAATTGCATATTTCCACAGGGGAAGTTTTCTAAAATTGTGACTCGAAATTCGACTTGAAATTTATATTTTATATATAAAGTATTTTTTTAAGTACAATACCTCGGTAAGTAAAAAGCGCTTATATGACGTGCAGTGTGAGTTTAAACAAAAATCTATATTTAGAGTATTTATAGGAAGAGTTTTTCGTGTCCGTGATACAAAAATAATTATAATTACTCCAGAGTGCGCTAACGCCACTTCTATATTGTGCGACTCAACCCATAGATGCTACAACCGATTTTGAATTGGAATTGTGGCGCAATTCTGCGTAACTTGGATTCATATAGTTTATTGAGTAGAATCCCATGGATACATGAGGTGTTCTGACCATGTGGGACTCTGCCAAAGTGTGTTCATGGCGATTAGTAACAACAAAATAGCATTATGAATAAATTGTATAATATTTAAAAATTTTATTTGAATGCAATAAATATCGGATCGACAGCTATTAAAATACGAGTTTAATTAAAGTTTATGCGAGGGTATGAAAAGCATGAGTGTTTAATAAAATATTATTTCATTATTAACGTAAGCATATAGTTCTGATAGTTTGATGAGACGTTTGAAATAATGATTATAATCTTTAATGAAGCAAAATTTGATATGCTTTATTACAAAAATAATATCATAATTAAGAATAAGTATATATAAAAATCGTGGCTTAAAATCACACTTTAGGATAAAAATATATTAATTTCATATTGCATCAAATTTGATCCCGATCAAATGAGTTTTAGGTTTAATAAATAAACTTGATAATTTATTTCATTGAGATGCCGTATGGAAATACGAGTTTGTTAACTTGTTGGGATTATCGAATTAAAATAAGAAAAATAAATTCGCGATAAACATTATTATCGAAGTTAGAGCTGTCATAGTCGACGCAATATAATAGAATTAATATGATCAAATAGCTATGCAGTTGTACTGTGCACTAAGCTGAGCATATATGTATTGATGTTTGAAATACCACTTCCTTCATATTAATGCTTGGTTTGACTAAGATTATAATGCGGTTGTTTGTACGAATGAAATATACGTGGCTTGTGTTTTAAATATTATGCACATTTGATTTTAATTCTAATTGATCCTTAACAAATATTAATATTTATTTAGTAAATAATTTTAAACAATATTTTAATTATAATAAATGATTGAAAGGTGCTTTTCCTATTATATTTCTGATTATTAATAATCAGAATTAGGATTATAATAATAATAACTCGATAGTAATTTGTTATTTACGATATTAATTATTATTATCTCTTAGATTAATCACTTCGGTGATATAATTTTCTCGCAAATAAAAAATTTCGCCTCTCCGTTATCTCGTAATTTAATTCGATTTAATTCCATTGGATTTGTTATTTCTTAAAATTTCCCTATATTTAAATTAAACTCGCATACTTTAATTATTGAATAGTTAGATCGTTCGAGCGCAATTAATGGCATTTGTTAAATTCAATACCAAGCCAATGCTGATATATTGGCGTTGCCATAAGGGTTATCCCTCCCGGTGAAACGTAGCTTTCTCCAAGTCCAGAACGTTTGGAAAATGCTGATGAGTTTTTGGGACATGCGAATAAAATGCAAGGCAGGAACGTACCCGAGAGTCCGGTACTGTATTGCACTCCGTTCAAGACGCCCCGCGCGACTTGTGCAGTTTCCAGCTTGTAAGTATCCTGTAACCTCATTAAAGCCACCGCGGCCCCGTTCAGATCCTCGTCGGTGGGGAACTTCAAGTCGCTCCTGGAATTAGTAATGTTCGCCACGAAAGTTTTACCGACGTCTTCCGTAATTAATTCCTCTATCCTTTTCCAGTCTGTCGTTAGACGCTTCACCAGCAGGTATGCATTTATAGGATTCGACAAGTATTGTTGTATATTGCGGGATGCTTCTTCGTGCTCGCGCGCGTAATCCTCCACGTTTCTGTAACATAAAACAGTTTTCGGTTTTGATAAAGAGATTATATGAATTTGTTATGGCGATGCAATTTTCGAATTAAAGCGGGATTGGAGACCAAGCTAATTTGGCTATCTTCCAAAAGGCAAGTTTCGCAACGAAATTAAAGATTTATTTTATTGTTGCATTAAACAAGTGGTTGTTATGAAAATTTGCAATTATATTATTCGCAAATAAATGCAATTGCGGTAATACTAATAGAAAGATGCTTGGAAATTCAGTTTTTTGACGAAAATGGCAAATGAGTGGGTATATTAGATAACAATTCCGGCAGTGCAATGGTTACTTAATTTCTTTGTAACAGAAAATAGTTAACCGTAAACATTCGACGATACAAGAATTAATGCCGTCGTATTTCGACGCACGCGAACTGAATAGAGTCGGTAATAAGTAGAATTATAATACGGACATGGGAGTTGAACAAAGTTTACTGAAGCTAAGTAGTACGAGTCAAAATTTGGTCTGACTTCCGTATGATAAACCGCGCTACTTTCGTGCTATATTTATCTTTATATGTTCAAAGTATAAAGTTCAGTGACTCGATGCTGTATGTTGAAGTTAACCTTTAATTTAAATTACTTTACGGACGTGTGTTCATTGATAAATTTGATTGATTTTTATCAATGAAATTGCACAAGGAATGAATAAGCGATTCATTAAAACTTAATCTTTCCAATCTATGCCTTGAATTCGTAAATCATAACTTGTTTTAGCTCTTTGATTGCCGCAACCAATAAAGCCTTTACTCTCCCAGTCATAATTTTTGAAGAACAAAGTAATATTTAACGGTTCATAAAGCTGCGATCGAAAACCAATGAAAATAAGCCAATAAAATATTCTCAAAGTAGATCTCTCGTAATTATACGCCAGAGTATCAATTATTTTCCATTTGTTATAATTTAGGGACTACGGGGTGATACCAATTGGCTAATAATTATCGATGCCGCGTGATACGCGCGATTCCGCGCTGATTATCGTCGCAATGCACATTAACGAGGATTTATTGATAAATTCTCTCCCTCGCGGAAGTGTTTGCAGTAAAGATCAATATGATGTCAGTGTAGTTAAATAATTTATTAGCGGCCCCGCATTTCGATTCGTTGTTGCGCGCACGTACGAGTGTTAACACAGGTACGCCGAATTACTGGAGCCAATAAAAAGTCGTCGCATGAACGATGGTCAAGTCGGATGCAAATGAGCCGGAAAAACTATACTCGTAAAATAACTATAAATATTGTTAATCGGCGGCGCGGATTTATTTTGCCCCACCCCACACTTGTGGGATAAAACAAACCTGGAATGGGAACAGCGAGCGATAATTGGTTGCTTGGTTTGGCAACGCGTTCAGTAGCTCAATAATCGCAGTCGAATTGCACGTAAAGTAGCACAAAAGATGATAGTTTCGATTGAAATTGTTTGTTTACGTACTTTTTCATTCATTCAATATGTGCTTTATAAATCAAATTTGTCGATTTGATGAGAAAAAAAGTGATGGCGCGCTATAGTTGCTATAGAGGTGGTAGGTCACTTCTGGGCTGCCTGAGATCATTCACATTAATACTTTGATAAATTAATAGCAGCTTCCAATTATATTGAATACGAAAGATAGAGAGTGAATTAGAAGTGTGAAAAATTAATTGGATAGGATAGATTAATATGAATTCATTTGTCATATATTGCATTTGTATTAAATAAAAATTGTTATAAAGACACTGTTAACATTGCTACTGAAAAATACATTCACTCTTAGTTAAGCAGGTATAATCTATAGACAAAAAGTAATTTTCTCTTATTTTATTTACTAATATTAGTAAGAACGATATTATTGCAACTAATTTGTTTAGCAAGGAGAGATTTAACTAAATTTTTCAGTTGAACTCATTTCGAGCGTAGGTGTGTTACTGAAATTTTTTCAGTTACATAAAACGATTCTAAAGCATTTTTATTAGTGATTTTAACTGAATCGATTTTTGCCAATAAAGTTGAAAGAAACAATACAAATTATTAATTGTCTCGTGGTCTTTGAGTCTGACGAGAATTTTATATATCGTGACAAAGTAAATACAAGAAGACTCGATTTTTGATGGAAAATGAAGAGTTGTGAAGAGAAAAAGATATTCAAACAGTAATACTCTTATTACGGTTCTAATCCATCGACCGTTTATCATTTAGCGGTGTAATCCAGTTAAAGTGGCGAGGGACATTGTTTACAAATTCGGCAGCAATAATCGAAATCATCGAAAGGGGAGAGAGTCGAACAACGCGCGGACAATTATGAAATCCCGTTTAATACATTGCGATGGCGACCAACTATTATTTGAAAATCCTCATTCTTGGCGAGTATTATTGCGTCCTGTTTCAGTCGAAAAACGAGAAAGGCCGCTCGACAATGAAACATGTATTTGGGAATGCACGCACACCAACGAGCAAGGGTCATTTGTGAGATAAAACCCCTATTCTCTCGCGCAAAATTTACAAAAACGTAAAAAGGAAGGCAAAACGAACAAAAGTAAACCGGACCGGACAAAAAGAAGATGGCACAACAAAAAAGATACGAAAGAGCATAAGATGAGAAATGAAGTATTATATTTCCGGGCCTTTGGAACGAATTTCCATAAACACGCGCGATTCTGAATTAGAATTTTGAGACGTTGAGAGCTCCGAAACTAATTGGATAAAAATACTTTTGCGAGACTCGGTTTTATTCGCGAAATGTTTATTTGTACTCGAGTTTTGCGTTATTAACAGCGGAGATGAAAATAATTAAAGCTTACAAAGAGGAGGACGCGTGCACCAGAATTGTACGTCTTACTGAATTTCAAAAGACGACTCCTTTGAGATCATCAAATTGCGAAGCGGTTTTCTCTTATAAACTATAAGAGAGAGACAAAGTCAAATTAATTTGTATATTTGTATAGTTTGCGATAATTTATTAGGCACAAACTCGCCAATAAGTTTTTAATGTAGTTTTTTAGCCAATACATTTTTTTACAGATTTTTAATGTTGTAGATTACAATAAATAAACAAATTTATATTAATTAAATTTAAAGAAAGTAATTGCAGAATAATAAAAAATTAATCAAGAGAGTTATAATTTTATTTCATTAAAAATCACATTATTCGAAAAAATCTAATGACGAAAGATTACTTTATTTTAAAATGAATATGCTTTTCTTCTTATTACAAACAATAAAGCCATTCAATTTTATCTGATAATTAATGCATCAAAAATTAATAATTTATCATTCGTTGCTAGATTAACTTTATCATTCCATTAGTACAAATATTACTTTATTGGCGTAATATTTAATTAAATTTTGTTTGTTTCCGTGGTTTTTGAATATTATTCGTCAATCCTATCTATTACTTAAACATATAAAATATTATGAATTAAGTATTTAAATATACGAAATAATATTATGACGAAATTTTTATACAATTTATTGATTCGTTGATTCGCGTATCGTTAGCAATATTTATAAAACAAATTTGAAATTAATAAAGCCAAAATTAGTTTACTATTCGTTAACATAAATTTAATTTTGTTTAATAATTTTACGTGTGAATAATCTCCATAATAATTGCTTTTAATTTAAAATATGCGAGATTACGTTAAATTATTTTTAATCATTCAATAGTTGCAATGTTAGCATCGCATTTTGAATTTTTGATTTTAATTTAAAATTCATTTGGATTTATTCAATGTATTATTTTTAATTATAAATTATTGAGTATTACTTTAATCGTAATGACTATATAATTTACGAGAAATATAAATTTATAACGGCTATAAATTTATTCGAAAGTTATAAATTGAATTTATTAAATTTAAATTATAATATAACAAATTTTATTTCATTTAAATTCAATCATTAAATATTAAATACATATTAAGCAAATTATTATAATTAGTACGTAAATAATATATATGCGTTTTTAAATTTGAATTAAGTTTTATTTAAAAAAATATTATTTCATCATTTCAAACTTAAACACATATTTTAGTTTTCAATTATTTTATTTCACTTTATTGAAATTATTTTTATAAAACTAACAAGTAAAATTCTTCTAATTATTTTGAACATACATCTATAAACTGTAAAAACAGATTATTTACCGATGCATTTGGTAAAAAAAGTAAAACATTTTATAGCATATACAAGTTAAACATCAATAATTTATCGGAGAAAGAGAGTATATTATTTTACACAAAACTTAAAACACTAAACAAGTGATACGAAATAAAAATGAAAAACAAATATATTTGTCTAATATCCGATATTTAACAAAAGTGAAATACACAAATAAATTGTTTTTTTTATATTTTCAAAATGGTTCTTTGATTACTTAATTTAATAATATATTAATTGTAAATGAAACAATATTGCTTGAAATCAAATTTCATAAATTTTATTATTTCGTATGGCATTGATATTCTTTATATAAATATTGAAAAATAAAAGTTTAGCATAGCAAATAATGTAAATAACAAACATATTTTTACAGAAGAACGATTTTTGTTAATGTTATTTCTGATTTTGTAATAAATTTATTTTAATTTCGCAAAAATGTACTGAAAAAAATCTTGGCACGGCCAACCAGGCACAGTAATAGCGCAGTTGAGTTAACCCAGATATGTGCTTGTCCCGACATACTGAATCGGTCTATAAAAAATAGTACTTTACTGTTGTAATCGAGTTACTTCAGTTAAGTGTAATCTGGTTGTGATAATCGGATAATAGTTAACTGAATTTAGACCCCGCTGAAACTCCTTACATATAGTTAGGGTAGGAATGGCTGCGGGAACACAATAGCCATCCCTTATGAACTCAAATCTTTTTTTTTTTACTTTGCTCACAATCGAAATCACTTTGTCACAATTTGTATTTTCAAACTGCAACTAAATTTTCAACAATCGATAAATTCGAACATTGAATTTTTACCACAACATTGTATTCAAACAAATTGATTTTGACAACGCGCTATTCTTTGCTTGTGAATTTATTTAACTTGAAAGATTCGTCCTAATTGGTTAAATGAAATGAATTTAATTTAAAAGAAAAACAAAAGGAATAAATTGAGCCGAATCTGTTCCACGTAAATGTATGCAGTAATTATGTTTTCCATTGTTTTTGTGCACAAATTGTCACAGATTTGACATCCCTTGCAGCGAAAACATCTTTATTAAATAAGGTAACGCAGATTAAACCGTGACTCGAGACTGATTTTTCTCTTTCATCCGCGTACAATGTTACCTTTGTCGACACTGTATAAGCGCGATGATTTACTTAGGTCGGTTCAGGAAAGCCGACGTTACACCGCGAGTTCATCGTCGCTGTAATTTCCGTTTTTCAGACGCTTCTACTTCCGCGAAGGCTTAACAAAAGAGCCGGAAATGGCAAAGTTGCGCACCTTTATACAACACTTTATTCGACTTCTGCTGAAATAAGAAGGTTGAAATAAAGCGTCAACGCGTTGCGATAAAGAGCCAAACGATTTTGCCGATCCTTCATTCGCTATCGAACGACGGTTCTCCCGATGCGCTTGTTTGTTAACTGTTATAATTGCGCAAAAACCGTGACTCGCCAAAAGAAAACAAGTTGATCCGCTTTTTCTTTTAACAAAAAATAAACAATTTGAATAACTAACTTTCCATAGGTTGAAGTTTATACAATATTTGTTTTCTATTTGTAAACTGTTTACGTGTTTTTAGAGCAACTTCTTAACGAAATACTTGCGCTTTATTCGAAGTTTGTTAAGATATCTAATCAAAATAAAGATTTCAAGTCATCTTTCTTCAGCGCGTAGATAAGAGAGAGACAGAAAAAGTTTATTATTCAACATATTGATTGCTAAGTTTACGAAACTCTATTATGAGAATTCCATTGTATTAAATTTTCATTATTCGAGTAACTTGTTTAGTGATGATGATAACTCAAAGAATTGTACAACGTTTCGTGCAATTGCATGGAACAGATCGTTTTTGCGAAGGTGCATATGGATGTGCTATTTTATTTCTAAAAATTATGTTTTCAAAGAAATTTTCACTTTGTTCCGCTGAAAAGATAATCGGAAATTGGATTATTGCATGGTTAGATGCTAATTGCGAATAACATTTTACGTTGTTTAAGGAAAAAATGTCACTGTTGGCCAGTTTCCTCGTATATTCTTCCTCACAAGTTTCACTCGGTCGCAAAAAGTTTTCAATGTCAATTACTTTTTCTCGGCAAAGAATATAAAGTACTTTTTGATGAAAAGTCGCACCTTTGTAATTATTCCTTTTTTCATTTTCGAGACCCCAATTCGAAATGAAATGAACATATCAAACATCTTTTTCGAAAATAAACGTTTAGATTCGTTATATTTGTCCGAGTTTGATTCTGTCATTAATTTATGGTAATTTATGGTGGCCGAAATCATAACTGTATTATTCGTAGCACGTACTCCGAGCTAATAACAGTTATTTTTCGAGCATAATGCATAAATGAAATGATTATAATATATTTAAATGAATAGCTGTTCATTATTTTCACCGGTTACAAGTTTGACAACAAATAATTGATGCCGTAGCACGTTCGATTTCACTGCAATCTACCATTTAATGCAACGTTGCATTATAATTCGCAGTGAAATACAATTTACATGCAAAGTTACAGAAGTTAATTTTGATTTTTGAAATAAAAGATTGTTTTCCAAGTTGAAGCGACGTAAAATCAAAAATGAAATTCGACAAACAATATTTTTTCTACCGAATGCGATAAACGAGCAAAAAACGTGATCCCAGTTATTTTAATCCCGTAACTCCTCCCAGTTATTTTATCTGAAACGGAACGTTATTAGCAAAGTTGTATGATTCATTTGAAATTCATTAAATGCACACAGGGAAAAATCATATTTCAAAAATTACTATTTACAGTCTAATTATATCGGGAATAGAAATTACGTGTCTGTTATTTTTTTCAAAGGCTATCTCGAGTTAGCAAATGTGACCTCCTGGACCTACCCCCTGGAGGTGAGGCAATTTAAGAACTTGGTTGGGAATCTCTATGCTTGTGCCAGATTCGGATTTTACGCCACAAAATAGCTAAGTTTTGTATCAATAACAAAACTATTGTAATAATACCGAAGTAAAAATTCATATATGTCACATATATAGCACATATATGTCACATATATAGCACATATATGACACATATGGCGCATATATGGATTAGCTCATATATATGTTCATTTTTACTTGGGTAAGTTCAAAGGTTATTACCATGTTTAAGTTTTTAATTTTCTATTTAAAATTAAACCTTTTTCAAAATTACCATTTATTCATGAAAATGTTGAAAAGAAAAATGGTTTATTTTTTCACATAAATCAAATTTAATATAATCAGAAATTACCGAATAAAATTGGAAAATAGCATGCAGGAGGAGCGAGGCAAATTAAAGCTTACGAATGGAAATCTTTCAATTTTTTTCTGTTCTCCGGATAGCTTTGAAAAAAATATTAAACATAATTTAAAATCAATAAAATTAATGAATTATTTATCAAAATTAAACACAAGTGATTAATTGGCTTTTTCGTTCTAACGAATAGAATTTTGGAGAATAATAACAAAACCGAAATCGCTACGCCGAAAAATTGATTGGAAATGCTCGCTAGTATTTCATTAGCAAAATCATGTATTGTTATAAATTAAAATTGTTCAGTATTCTAATTTGTTCGTAATTTTGATTTTTGCAAATTTAATCTCCCGACTGAAACGAATATTTATTTGCAATTGGCATTAATGACGAGCTCGAGTTTGCATTCAATTTTTCTTCGTCTTCTCAGTTTTTCAATCATGATATGTCAATATCAGTGCAACTTATCGTGGGATCGTATCAAATAGAAACTTCAATTTAAAGGGGCATTTCAATAAGAAAACAATTTTAATATCAGACGTAATCCATGTCGGCGTAAAAACAAACTTTGTGTCCGATTTCGTGTCGTGTCAAACATAAATTTGCAGCTTTCCTTAATATTCCTTCGATGTAATAACACTATTTTTCCAACAGCAAGCGCAATTTACAAAAACAATGAAAACGAACAAGTTTTACAAACGAAACAAAAAAAAAAAAAAATGAAATAATTCAATCTTCTTAGTATATGGTGATGGCTTCTGATTTGTTTCTTCACA
>JABFPK010002088.1:0-10605 GCA_022817445.1 Habroteleia sp. ZL-2020
CTATTGCATTATATATATATAATATAGAAATGTATAAAAAATAAAATAACCACTCTTTGAATTTTTTATTTGTGAAATGTTGGCGTTATCGTTTCAATATATTTTTATTACTAAAAAGAAATTAATGTTTATTTCTGACTTACTGATGTTTCACGATGTAACCCATCGTAAATTAATTAAAATATAAAAGGAAACTTTAGCTGCATCGATCATGTATCCTCAGTTCCGAGAAAATCAATACAAATTAGAATTAAAAAGAGCTCGTAAATTATTATTAATCTACTTTTTATTATATTTTTTAATACATGTATTTTTATAATTAAAATTATATTGCATAATGCAAATGCATACATCTCAATATTAAATTCGTAACCCGAATGAAAAGAATTAATTGGATCGAGTATGGATATCGTTTGAATGATCAATAGTTTGGTAATAGTCTGGATTATATGTCTTGCCAGATGCTGGAAACGATCTAGCGACGATCTGGATGTAGTATGTATAAAGTGCGCTATACAGACTATATCCCTTTACATTATCCTCTTGATTTAAATTATATTTAGCAATCTCGATTTAATCTAGCATTGATTTCGAAGAAAACCTCTATAGTAATCGGGCAATTGACTGGATTACGTACCAGATTCAAAATAATGCCAACAAATTTTAAACAACGTCGTTGCAAGATTCGAACTCGGGACGCTCGGAAAATGGGATTGTGTTTGGCGCTTTAACCGGTGGTCTACCGAAGATGCATGTCATTTTTCATAATCTTTTAAATAATCTTGTGAATCCTACTCGATCAGACTAGTAAGTTCCCGCTGCACTATCATATTTGGTGCAGTTTAATAAATCACTTCCTTAAAATCACATGACATATTTGAAAAATATGTAATAAATAAATAAGAAATAAAATATATATAATAAATAAAAAATGTGTAATAAATCTTTCTTGTAGTTATTGGCTTTTCTAATCATTTTTAAATCTAATTTTTGTATTATTTATACAGTATTATGTGATAGCTCCCTAGTAGAAACAGCTAAGCCTTAAGGCTGCGATTGAAGTGTAACATCGGGCACCATTATGGCCCTGATAGGGTACTTAGTTCTGGCCGGAACCATGACCTGCCAGGTAAATATAAATAAATAAGCTCGAGTAAATATTAGATTATAAATCTGTTAAAATTATAAAAAACATAACATAATCTTAAAAATTCAATATATAATAAACAGAATAGTATTGAATAATTAGATCCAAGAACTGAATATGACAATTATTTAATTTTATAATGATGTAAAATATGAGAATTAAATTAATTATGTATACTTTTACAATCTATTACGAAATAATGTGATTATAAAACTATTAAGTCCTCTTCGCATAAATATTCCGAGGCTAGTAATGAATGTTGAATCATGCGTAGCTTTAATAACAAAATTGTGGAATAAACTAATAATAAATGCGATATTAAAGATACATTACTTTGGCAAATAAAACAGAGTTAACAATTCGTATCGGATACGTAATCAAATTATTTGCACACCCGATCAAATATAGGAAACAGTATGTAGCGGCGTTGCTACAATACCATAAATTATTGACATTAATGGTGAATAATTACTGTTTATCAAGTACTTTTTATTAAAAACCTAATACTACTGGCCATTAGTGCTGCATTACGTACTCTTAATTATAAACTTTTCTTTGGTTCTGCGAAATCATATTTTATATCGTATCTATCTTCAAATTTACTATGAATTAATTACCACTCAATTTAGACCTCGCTATTGACTACGCTACATGCTCATCAAAGTAACATAATTATGAAAATAATACGAGTCAAAATGATCAATCAAAAATGAAATACGATTAATAATCGATTAGAAATAATTATTGGTAAATAAGAGGCAACGGATCATTGACGAATTACAAATTATTTATTATCCTCGATTAATATTTAATACCACAATATAAGCAGCAATTATTTATTACCGGTTGAGAAATAATACGTAAATCATCGAAAGGACCAGTGATCGATCAATTATCAAGGTTGACCAATCGTTGGTATAAACGTATAATAGTAATTAACAAAAGATTAATTTGAAAAGATAATTAATGAGCGAAAAGTTGGCAAGTGTATTTTCATGTTTCGTTTTATTTACAAGTAATACCGAATTTGTGACAATAAATAAAAATATTGGAGCTATAACATTTGATTAGCAGAAGGTTGCCATTAATTAAAGGATAATATTTTTTGTCACTCGAGCAAATTTGTCCACACTTTAATAACAGGTTCGAGCGATAGCGCAACTGACCGATAACTACGTTTAATCATGTAAATCAAAGTTTGTGACCCTTGCTTTCGGCATAGAAGCAACGCAAAACACGAAACGTTACATCAATTTCGAATAAGCATTTAGTATAGTCGTCATCGCAGTTATCGAAATAAAAAACATTTCGAGGGCTTGCAACATGAAACGAAACAAAATAAAAAGAGGAAAGAAAAAATACATAAACACTCGACGAGCCATTACGTGCTATTTGCAATCGAGTGAAAGGAATTGATTTTCGAGTGTTTTTACAAAACCTTGTATTCATTTGGGACTTGATTCTGCAAAATAAATAACCCGGTATGAATCTAAAATCGAACGATATTCATATTCATGAGCACGGGGCTTTTACAAAATGCGCTTCAAATGAGCAGTTGTTTCACCGAGCGGGCTCCTTTAATTTGCATTTCACGAAGATTATTTCGACTGATCGAAGGACACGCGTCAAGTGCATGGCAAAAAAATGTAAATCATTTTATTCGGATTTCCGTGGCAAAGCGAGACAAAAGTCGACTTGTTTGACATGAAACGCGCGCCTCTCTTTTTCATCCCCTTTCCTTTATTCCGTTTTTTATTCGACCACAAAAAATAACGACAGTTTTTCCGCGCTGTTTTAACTTTTAGTTAACGAACGCGACAAAACGCGGCGAAACTTTTCAAAATATCAGAAGCGTTCAGTTTTTCGCCCGTACTTCAGTAATTTGTCTCCGTGTCTGGTGCGACGCGAGATACCGTAAATAGTAAACAATGACGACGTCGCGAATTGCGAGCACAATGTGTTATTCCTATACACGATTTCGAATCGACAAACTTTGTCGCGCGTGGCGTTCGGATTTTTTTATAAAATGTAAATTATTATGAAGCTTCGCTTCAAACGCGTTTTCGGTATTCGTTATTGTTCCTCGCAAATAAAGTTGTAAAATGTTCGATGCACAATATTCATTTCTCATTTGTCAGTACTTTTTCCGTTGCATTTGATTCACATTGTGAGACGTTGCATTGAAAACTATAATGCGACGAGTTTTTAACTCATTTATAGCGTACCTTAAGGCGGGGTTAAGTTCTTGAAAAATCTTTTGTGTTGCTTAACACGCAGTAGTATTTCTTTGTCTTACGTAGCTATTTTCTTTTTCGTTCAGACCGTGTTATATTTGCAGGAATTTACATTTAGTATGCAGTACAAAACAGGCGAATAAAGATCCGAAAAACTTTCTCCATTATAGGGCTCTTTCATTTTTTAAATCTTAATATTTTTTACGCGCCTAGTTATTTATATAATTTTTTCCTTACAATATGGAGTTCATCTTTTCCTTTAATAGTTATTATTTTGTCGTAGTTTTATTAAATTTGTACCAAGAATAATATTAATTATGTACGCGCTAAGTAAAGTTAATATCGTGTCTTACAGACTCAACATATATTGTACATGGAAAGAAATTTTTACTTCAAAGGTTAGTGTAAACTTTTTATTAACCACAATTTTAAACTTCTCCTATATTAGCAGTAACTTTGCTTGAAGATTGCAATACTTGCGTGATATAAAAGTAATCGAAAAATAACGCGATATAAGAAATGAATGTTAAGATTTGTGTGTTTATATTCTTACACGTTTTATATAATCTATCTCGTAAAATACTGTATTAATATATTAATAAATACACACACAGTAGAAAATAAATTTGAGCAATATCTTGTTTTAGTGAAAAAATAAAAATTTATAAATTGTATATATATGTATGTGTAGTTGTGTGTGTGTTTTTGTGTAATGAGTAGAGAATAACATTATTATATGTTGATCAATTATGAACGACGCTGAAAGAGTGATAATGGAAAAATTATAAATTATATATATCATTCAACGATTAATAGTAATAAGTGCAAATTAATGATAAATAATGTATGCTTATTATTAATTTCAATTGTGACATGAAACAATTTTGCAAAACATAATATATCATTTAATTATAAACATTATATTATAAACATACTTTTATAGTAGAGAATTTAGCAATAAATTTATTGGTATTTTATAATACAATGATTTGAATTTATTTAGTAAAATTTCATTTTTATACTGCAGTTATAAATAATTCAATGTCCATGAACATTTGATTGAAATATATTGCGATTAAAAATTAAACTTCTAAAAAATGCTTGAGAAATTATATGTAAATTTTAATATAATAAAACATAATTTTATTTTATTTATAAAATAAGACATTTTTTAAATTCTTTTAAATATATGATATAAAAATGTAATTTTCCAACGATGGAAACCTATATCTTCTCTAGTAGAAATTTGTCTCGAATTAATTTTGCCAGATATATTAAATTTTTAAATTAGATTAATAACTTATTGTTATAGTTACAGTTATTAACTATATACAGTATACTATTGATTATTGTTAAATATACATATTTCAAAAAATCATTTTGAAATATTATTAAATATTAAATTAAATATTTTATTGCATATGTGCAATTTTATAAAATTAAATAGTTATATAGTAATTGGTGATCCACTGCACAAATGTTGATTTATGTAATGGGTACTACGTTTTCATTCAATAATTATGTACATTAATAAGTTATTAATTAGACACAATGTTATATTTGCAAATATGAATTAAAGTGAAAGATTTATAATTTAGTAAATAAATAAACAATATATAAAAGTGTAATAAATAATTGTTAAACAAAATATTACTTTTTAAATGATATTAATAATATTGTTATGTTTCAATTGAATAACATATATATATATTAGAATGTTCTTTTTATAATTTAAAACGCATTCATTATTATCAATGTTTTTATATATTTAATAGTTTTACAAAAAGAACCAATATTTAAAGTAAAAGTAACAAAAATATATTAAATGAACTGCCATTATATTTGAAACTTTTGTTTCATAACATAATTGCAAAATTTAATACGTTACAGGAACAAAGTATGTTTAATTAAGCTCGTTTGATGTAATAAAAAAATTAAAAAATATTCAATATAATATTTAAGATTATTTAATGTTAAAAATTTTAGATTAAAATTTTTTCTCCTAATTAATTATCTTGAACTTATCTTGAAAGTTTCGTAACAGTTACAGAATTTTATCTTTTGCCGCGATTGATATAAGAAGGGTGCTTGATTTGTCCGTAAAGCAATTCTCGATCGTCATTTTCTTCTGGATGTGCAAAAGCGAAGAACCAGTAATTGGTATTGCTGGCGGAAATTGATACCACAATAATGAAGTTGATGACATGCAGACAGTGAAAGGGAAACTCTTCAGAGTTACGGTGAGACGTTTTTGATGAAGTAGGAAATAGAGGGCAAGAAGAGGGACTTGAGAGGAACGGCTCTTTGAGAGGCGTCGTCGAGGAAAGGAAGTCAATTCAGAAGAAACGTTCTATTTAAAAGTTTGTATCGAAGGAAGAAGCCGAGTAAAGGTTAGGTACGGACTCGTCTGCGCTAAATTGACCGTGAAGGTCCCGCGCGACGAATCACAACTACAACCGTCATTAATTTGCCATGATTGCTCTGAAATCCGGAATTCTCGGGGAGGATTACTTATTCGACGATTCTTCGTGACCTTGTCGAAGCTTTTCACATAATTAAAATGCTTTGACCCTTTGATTTAAACGTATATTGTGCGTGGCTTTTCATGCCCGTCCTGAAGAATTTTGTCCGCAAATATAAAGGTTCCACAAATTTTCCAGCTTCATTGATACGTGAACCATTTTTCCCTGGCATCTTTTTGTCTCGCACATAACTGCAAAACGAAGAATTTAATTCTTCTATTCAGTAGTTTTTGCCAGCACAAACTTGCTAATATACTTTAAAGCATTTTTAGAACATGAACGCATTCTATGATCCGATTCAGCTGGAAATTCGATGAATAAGAGAATTTTCAATCCCGTTGAGAAAAGCTTTATGTAATATATACATAACTTGAATTAAACTAATTCGCATCTATGAAAATACGATAGAAGCACTACACTCAAATGATGCTATATTTGATGATAAATAACTATTATTTTTTAACATAAATTTTCTGCTTGATGCATTACAAAGCATTTTTGATTTGTTCGCGTTCTCAAAGTCAACGAAATGCGCTCGTGTGTTATAAACCCAGTTGAATATTTAACAACCGAATATGTAATAAACAATGTTTTCCAATTGTAAATATTTTGCCAGATCGAAACTTCGATACGTATTTGAATATTTCGAGTAAATATATGTCCAATCTTGTACATTCGTAAATTTCAATAATGCATATTTACACATTTTCGTCGCCATATACACGGCAAAAAGAATAAGTTAAATCAACTTCATTAACGTAGTGGTATTTATTTAAACAAGGACAATAAATATATAAGCACATAAAACACGAAGAGATTGAATTAAAAAAACTGACATTTTTGTATACTCCATATGTTTACATTGTGTATCGTTTGTTGCATATACTATATATTACTTTATTCCTAAAATTTATTGTATATATTTTTTCCTTGTTTCCAATTTTATATGTACCATAAAATGAGGTATTTTAATTGTCAAAACAATACTGAAAACTACCAATACTACTGAAACATTTTTTGTATTATAAACGACTGAATTCGAATATACATATACAATGCTAAGTAATATAGATTAATTTCATATTATAAGTTATAATAAAAGTGACGTGAACAAAATAAAATGTGATACAAGATATTCTCCTGTTGAAAATTAGGAAACGCATCTCTAATTTTCGATCATGATTAGATTCGCCATTTTTTTTGATTTGAGTAAAGAAGCTTTCGGTCCACGGAATCGAATTCAAGCTTTCCACTTTCTGAAGCTTCGACTATTGCTCGCGCGTATTTCATGCAATTTACTTTTGCCTCGACTTGATTTCTGTTGTTTTTCACTAGCGTTTCCGGCACGATTGTCTCTAGTGCGCAGGACTCGAAAGGACCGCGCTGCTGATCCGCGGTGTAACGAGAAACGCGGTATTCATTTGGCTCGTTTGTTCTTCACTCATTCCCGAGGGTCGGCCATCAATGTTGTGACTCAATTATACACTATTCAGAAACGCGTCTCCTACACAAACTATCGATATATACATCCCAGCGGTCGAACAGGCTAGCAAGGGGTTCTATACACGCTGCATCTCCAAGGGTCAGAACCGGATATACGCTTCTTGCCAAGTTACACCGAAGCCCGGTAAATAATTCAGCGCTTCTTCAATGGTCCCAAAAGAGATAGATAAGACCACCGAAGGAACAATGATCCGCAATTTAGTTACGTTTGAAAGCTTTCCTAATAATACGTATCAAGTTACTGTAAATTTGCGAGGGGTTAACATGATTTGTTAAAGTCATTAATTTTGTTATCCTCTTCGCTCCTGGAAAGAAAATAACGATGTCCTATGGTTTAAGCTACGCATAATATACAGGCTTCGGGCCACTTTTTTAAAGTCGCTCCATTATTATAAGTATTATTGATGTCTTACGTCTATTACTTTGTAAACTGAACTCGCATAAAAAAATTGCGTGTTATACTTGAAATTTATACTTTCCAGCAAAGCTATTCAAAAGTAATGGAACACTTACGCAAATAAGCTACTGCTTTCAACCTCTAATTGAATTATTCAAATGTGTGAAGTAGAAACAGAGTTACTGATTACGACTAATTCAGTGGTTTATTTTCATTAATTCAATTACCGATTTCGAGTAAACTTGTTCTTAGTTTTCTTTGTGAAAAAAAAAAGTTTCAAATCGGAGACGATTCTATGAGAACTTAATACCCAATTTTCATTGCAAATACAAATTACCGATCGAAATTTGTTATAGTTTCGAATTTTTATCGAAAAATTATACCCGTAAAACGTACATCATAGGAAAATGTTCTCTATTTTCAACGTAATTTTATTATCCATTATTAATGTATTATTTTCAAAACAAATGATTACTTGCATAATAAGGCAGATTCAGCATTACTGTTGAATACATTGAATGGCTCATAATTCTTGCTGGATGATGAAATAACGGACAACGTTATAATAAACAATTTAAATACTTTTAGGACTGGGGAACATTCCTTTCGCATTTGCGTTTGCTTCGATTTCATTAAATGCTAACAAATAGAGTGCTTTTAACCGTGAAGTCACTTTGTCATTAATCTTTTGTACAATACTTCTGTGTTCGTTTATCAACAAATTCTATTTCGGCACTCTTGAAACGCGAACCACGAGTCGCTTGTAGATGAAATTAATATTTTCAGGTAAGCCGAGGATGAAATTGGAGGACGTGTGCTGTTTTTAAAATGCTGTTGAAAATCAATGACGTCAGCTGTCTTGGTGAAAAAATAAGTTCGTAATAGAGTCGCCTTAAAAAGAGGTTCTGCTATAACACTTTTTACAGTGACTCCTTCACCGACCCGAAAGAGGTCTCGTCAATTAGCTAATTCTTTTTGCACCGAGTCCTTCTATAGAATTGGAAGTTCTTTTAATACCTTTAACCTTTTCAACGTGAACATTACAAAACCTCCACCAACGATGCACTAAATAGAAACAGAGGAACGCACGCGTACTCGGGGCTTTCTACAGAACTGTGAATCCGCTCACATACAAACACAATTGGACAGGAAAACAATGCCCTTGAGCTTTCTTTGACATGTTTCTATTTGAAAACCAAAACAACGGACACGTGCTTGCAAGGAGAAAATAAAAATTTCCAGTTAACAAGATGAAAAGTTCTCCCGGATAATCAAACAGACGACAAATTCATTTGATATTATGTCATTTCAATGGCTAAATATCTGCGGAATTATTGTGCTCTGAACAGACTAATTTAGTTTCAGTTATTCCATTGCAATTTACACTTATTATCTATGACGTATTTGAAAATTTAATTTCTAAAGCTTTAATTTATTAAAGAATTTTATGCGTCGATATCAAATAATTAAAATAAGTTCTTGACGATGAAGAAATATATAAATAATGTTATTATAATATAATAAAACATATATAATATAGGTATATATCTATACTTCTAAAAAATATATTTAATATATATATATATATATATAAACATATGCATTTATATACGTTTTCAAGAAATACATGTTATACGACAAAACATTTTATAACTTGTACTAACATCATATACTTTTGCAATATATCTTCATCTGGGTAATGCAAATTTATGTTTATTTAATCGTTTGATAATATTTCTGACATTATTTATTTAATAAATACTCAAATATTTATTGAAATTTAAAATCGCTTTACAAGTCCATGACCCGGATTATTTTGTATGTAAATCAATTTTCCTTTTGCCAGTATGTAATAGCTAAAAGCGTTCATCTCCAGCAAACAGAAACAACGCATTTGCTCTATACACCTCTTCCCTCAAATCGCTATATTGCAATTTTCTTCTATGCGTTCGCAAACGTGAACTCTTGAGAACAGATGAAAAACTAATCCTCTCTCGAACAGGGCAAATTATCTATTTTTAAATAACGTTATCAATAAACCATTTTTCGCAAAAAGCTTTTGGTCAAACCGGTGTGAAATTAAATTAACGGCGTTTATTAAAAATTTCATGTCAGTGGGCTCTAAAAAGTTTCGGTCAGATCATATCTTGATACATGCTACTGAACAGATACCTCGCGTGGCAATTAACGCAGTTTTGCCCAATTGACGACGCTACTGGCACGAATTGCGTATCTTGATTTATTTCTTCATGCTCGAGTGTGACGATCGCATTAATCAGCCTTCACTATGTCCCAGTGGCATAGCGCGCAAGCATGAAATATCAATATCTCATTGCTTGCCATAACGCTTGTATCGGTAATGAATGCTCCGGCGCAATTTCAAGTTCGCGTATATATATAATTCCGCGCCGAAGCGTCGACACTGAAGATTCTATTCACATTAACAAATAAATAAATCACACGCGCGTTGATTTATGTGGCTAAAACTTTCATCGCTACATACGATATAACCAACCAATCGCTATGTGTCTACTCACGTTTTATACTAATATCAAAACGAACGTGCAATAATCCGTGACTAACAACTTATTACTACACGGTCGTTATATAATTATTCTTTATGGCCGTTTATTGCGGCGCGGTATTTCATTCCCATATCGTTTTTTTTTGTTTAGAGCTACTTAATGCCAAAGTGTTATGATTTTAACGACATCAATGAATAAATTAAAATGATTAATGCAAAGAAGGAGCCATAATTTTCTTTACAATCATTTAAAGTTTTACACTCGTGCGGGAATGAAT
>JABFPK010002090.1:0-10601 GCA_022817445.1 Habroteleia sp. ZL-2020
AAATTACAATAAGTCCCAAAAAATGTTATTATTGTTCCTAAGGGTCCCCCGCTCTATAATAATTTAATAAAAAAGGAACGTTTTGGGCATATTGAGAATAATTATTTAACTAATTATTCTCTCATATTATTATTATTATTATTATTATTATTATTAACATTGTTTACTTTAAATAATGCTGTTAGTTCAAAGTTGCTTAGTTTGTCTATTTGCATAGCGATTTTATTTTGAAAATAGCAATCGATTAAGAAATTTGAAATGCTTTCAAACTCTTCCTCTTTTCATTGCCTCGAACGTATGGTTCGATCGGTAAGACGTCTTTTTCGCTCGTCGGGTTCGCGTGACGAAAAAACGGTCTCCCGCGAATGCACGGCGAATCGCGCGAATCCGGTGAAAGCCAGTGGCCGTCTGATGCGTCCTTCCGCGTTTTCGCTCGGAGGATTCTCTCACTGCGGCGGCGGGAAAACGCGGGCCCGCGCCGTTTTGGCCTGAGAAAATGCGCGCGATTCGTTCGCGCGCACGCGCCGCTTCCGGCTGCGCGCTTGCGCGCGCTCCGGCCCATTACAAAAGAAGGCGTACAGGCGGATAGCAAGCGCGAGGCGCGATAAAAAGCGGCATTCCTGACTCTTAAGTCGGGCTCTATATAAGTGTCTGCCATCGCGAACATTGCCTGTATATGGCGACAAGCAGGCTTTGACAAAGGTGACCGTATATGGCGTTCTGCTTCCACCTTCCATACACGCGCGTACGCGTACACCTGGGTGCGTTCGTTGCGTCGCATTTAAGACTCGTTAACTCGTAAATCGTGCTTCGCTCTCGCGGAAGCTACCGTTTTCTTTTTCGGAAGCCGCGGCCGAAAGAGAGAGCGCGCGCCGGCTATAGCAAAAGACGGAGACGCAAATACGGAGGTCGCGAGAGATACCGCGCGGAGAGCGGTTTCTCGTAGAGTGACCGGCCCGTTCGAATCAGAGAGCCCAATTCGCGCGACAATGAAAGGCACGCGTGCGCGCGCATACCATTTGTTTCGCGCGCTTTTTTCACGAAAACGGGGATGATCAATTTCTTGCATTGGCGAAGGTTAGAAAAAAATTATGGCGAGGGCGCTCGATTCGGCATTATATTACTAGGCTGTGGTAATGGATGACGATGTGGGGGCTGTTTTGTATTTTGAAGTTAAAATATTAAAGAAATGTTGTCATTTTAAAGTAACCAATGTACTAATGTTGGCCACTTGTTTAAATGTAAAATATTTATTTTTGTAAGAGTATTGTAGTTATATTAATAACTTTTTTGTACTAAGTGTAATGTAATCAAAATAATAATTGCATATTTAATCTTCTCTAGTGTATTTTTGATTTCTGCCCATATTTTATATTTTTTCTTAACATACAGCTGTGTACTCGAAAAACTTATTTCTTTTGCGAAATTATATAGGGAATCTATGTATTATAATATAATATAATATATTAAATTAAATTTAAAATTATGATACACTTTTTTTAATAAGAATAATATATGAATAATAAACTAATTTATCCATATGGTAAATAATAAATGTGTGTTTCATAAATAAAACATGAATACTTTTTCGTTTTTGCATTTAAATTGGTATATGCTTTGATTAAATTATTTATACAGTATATTCATGGCACTGATTAGTGCAATATAAAGTAATTTTACAAATTACATTTGTATGCATTCATACCATAAATAACTTGACTAAAATCTGCTATTTTGACGAGAAATTGAATAAATGAAAATTATATAGTTCTCGAGGAAAATTACATAGAATTGCAGGCATTTAAGAAATCGATTCTATTTGCAGTCACTTATTTTCTACCAAAGTCATAATAAATTACGTGCCATGATATATCGTTTCTATTGCACTATTTACATTGAAAGCTTTCGTGTAAACAGAATGACGAATGTATTCATGAAATGAGATTCAGACAAAACAACTTTAAAATACAGTAGAATTTGCATTAGATATCAATAATAATTATCAAAATGCAAAATTGTAACAAAAACAAATATTTAATTATTGCTGCCCATGTAAACCTTTATATATACTGCATATATGACAGAATATATGACACATATGGAACGTATATGGCACATATATGTTCATTTTTACATGGATAGTTTATGTATCAGTGTAACTAAACGATTATAAAATTTTACAAAAGACATTTACTTCAAATTCTATCAAATTAAACCATTTATTTAAAAAATAAAAACAAATAATTAATCACGAAATTTCCTAAAGAAGAAATTGCCGAGTGAAGAAAAAGAGCGAAAATGACAAGTGTTTCGACATAAATAAATTTTAACAAGTTGTAAAAAGTAAATGAATGAAATGTTATTTATAATTGCTAAAGCAGAAAATGCGAAAGACAATTTTTTGCCCGCTACAGAAGGCCGTGTAACATTAGAAGAAATCAGAACACGAAAATCAAAATTTAACATGTTTTGTGAATTAAAAGCTACGTTAGAATTAACATTAATATATTGGCAGCAAATATTCTTGTTCATTAACCACAAAGAGTATGATAAAATATATGAAAAGAAGAAAAGAAATGCCTTTAAATACACCAAATGCATCTCATCATTACACGAGCTCCCTGAACTGTATGGAAACAATATGTACGCCTTATAAGTCCACTTCCTATAAAGTATAGGAAAAAATTGCAAACAACTACAGCCGGTAATCTTATATTTTACAGGCTATCGTACGTTTGAATGCAAGTCAAGCAATCTGTACAATTATATTTTCTTTATCTAAAAGGATTTATTTGTACCGCGCGCATTTACACGGTGAAAATTTATTTTGCGTCTACGACAGATTTCAGATAAACGTTTTTGTATGAAAATGAAGGACGATCGAAACATCAGATTGTTTATTGGCTTAAAAAGTTGTAATCGGTATTTTTAGACTCCTGAATTTGTATACAAATGCTTACACAATTGCATTTTTTCATTTCACGTTCGACGCAAAAAATTGTTTAAAAAATAGGACGGATTTGCCAATATGGGATATTATAGAACCCACGCGACCAATTACGTCACTAATCACAACACGCCTAGAGTTGGCGATTTAATATATATCTATAGATATGTGTGAGCATGCATATGCTTGTCGTTTGAGCATAGATCATTAGACCAATCGACAAAGCATTTAAGTAAATGCGTAGAAAGTAAAATTAAAAGATGCGATGAACAAAGAAAAGAATAAATTATACAAACATAATTTTTTTATTAGCAAAAATATTATTCGATTGAGCGCGGAATTTCATTTCAAAAATTTCAATTACGGGTTAAATGCAATTTGTAATCATCGGGCAAGAGGATTAAAAACTAAATTGAGTTAAGATAATATTAGGAATTTAAAGTCGCGAATCATTTTTGTATTTGAGTCATTGTTGCGGGTCAAATATTTAGGTATGTTCGCTGATTATTCTCAAGAAATTGTAGAGTGATGATATTGGTGGCAATTGTTGAATTTTAATATAATAGATATATTTTTGGCGGGAAATTGGGAACAAGGGAGTCAATCGAATATTCGATATCCGACGGCGAGGTAAAATTGCGGAGAAGTATTTGTAATTTGGAATTTATAAAGACATGCGATATCCGATATTCCTTTTTTTTATATAAATCTAGTGCCTAATGGTACATAATATAATTTAATATAAAATGATATTTTGGCGACATTCCATGAATGTTAAAAATAATATTAAAATAATATTCTATGAATATTAATTTAATATCCCGTATATAAATGTGTTATAATTGAACACTTATAAGCTAATACGTTTTTCTTGTAAGAAGGCCTAGTAGTTAAGTGGTAAAAACGCAGGGCTTATGATTCTCAGCACATTAGTTCGAATCCCCGAAAATACTTGGATTTTTGTATTTAACATGTTTGTTTACACTTTTATTTTGTATTGAATATCACAATAATATCACTGGAATATTAGAATAATGACCCTAAAATCAAATTAAGGCGAAGGTTCAAGTCTGCTGCATCGGGGTTAGCGTGTTTGTAAATATCTTTCTCCGAGCGATGAATTAATAATAATTATGTATAAATGGGAGAAGGGAGAAGTAAATAAATAAATACTTTTAATAATAAAATTGTCTTAATTCTTGGAACTAGTTTTTTTATCACCTCAAAAGGTAGTTCCAAACGGCAACAACACGCTACCAATAGATAATAAACAGTGTACTTTTTGCAAAAATAATATTCTCCCGGAGTGATAGAACCGCGGAAAAGTTTCAATTAATATTTTTAGGTTTTTATAAGAAATCTATTTCAAATAACCCTAATCTAGTAATAAACGCTTGAACTTTCACCTTAATATTAATAAAACAACAAAATAATATCTCTAGGATGTTAAGTTTGTGAGATAATATTATTTTCAGCGGAGGTAAAACATTCTAGGAATATCTCATATATTAATTTAATATTATTTTAATATTCCAAGAACGTTCCTATATTATGTGCTATTAGGGTCCATCGAATCACATTATTTTTCATAAAATGAAAACATAATAATTATACCTTATTTATTAGCAAACTTTAATTTACAAAGAGCAACATTTGAAAATTGAAATGTGCGTAACGACTGTCGGACTGCTTAAAAAACGTCTTTTCGCGCGTTGTGCAATAATTAAACCCGCGGTCGTTAATTTGATTAAATTTGTACAACAAACGATACGCTAAAAAAGTGGGAAATCTCTCAGAGCGAATGGCTGATTTATACCACGCGGAATGGCTTTCGCAAGTGTTCATTTTAAACAATTTCCCAGGGCAAAAAAGCGCACTCTTATGGCACGGCGAATCGCGAATTGGCTGGAATGTTGTTGCAACAACAACGGAATTTTCGTTACGACGACAATTGAAATCGCAATGTTTGCTTAGCAATTGTCGACATACTAATTAGTTACTTGTCCAGTGATATATAGAAAAGCCTTGGTAAATATTCATCTTGCAATTGTTTAGGATAATTAGCGAATAAATTTCCTGTTGAAACATTCGGAAAATGTCCGGTTAACCTAGAAACCGCTCTTCTTTGGTTCGTTCCATTGTTGTACTCTAAAGAATACGATTGGACTTCTCAATAAACATTTCTCTTTGTATATATATACACTTTACTGCATTTTAAGGTTATCTCATTTGCGAAATAACCTAAAAAACTGGAAATTTAAAATAAAATGTTTGCACACATAAAACATTTTATTCATTTTTTTATGTTATGATAAATGGAGTATGAATTTAGAAAAAAAATTATTTATGTAATTAGATATATGTTAAATATTCGTTTTCACCGTTTTATATGCATATTGATAATTATATTTTAATTGAACTTGGTCGAAAAAGAGATGGCCTGATATTTGTAACAAAAAGTATTACTTAAATGTGGAATATAAATTATTTTTAGCTTACTCGTATGTGTGTGCTTATTATACTATAATATATAAATCGATTTCACTAGAAATAGTGTGATTTTTAATAATAATTAAATGAGAATGCATTAATGTTTATATTATCATATTCTACATTTGGGGAACTGTTATTTATACCAAGTAGATTAATTTATTTTAAAAATTGTGGTTTTTTGTCATTATAATCATTGCAACTATTGACAAACTCTTATAATCCCATAATGTGTACAGATTTCTCCCATTTATAAATAATCGGCTAAAATTGATCAAAAATATTAATTCATTACGGTGGAAAAAATAACTTAAAGCATAAGGTCTATTCAATAATAACAGTAAAAGGGTTGACTTGTAGGAACAATATGAAATTCCTAGGATTTATTGTTTGTATGAAAAACATTTTAAACCTTATGTTTGTCAGTAATAAAGAAAACATTCCTGGTATGACGTGACTGCTTTGAAGATATAATAATATAAACATTGGTCCGTTAAATCTTTAAATTCATATTTCAGTCCAACTTGGCTGTTGGCTCGCATAAAATCTCTAATTCAAAATATGTTTTTAATAAAGCTTCATTAACTTTACTTTTTTAATCATACAATAAAGTAACTCCTTAAGTTTTCTTAATCGTAATTTTAAATAAATTTATAATTTGCAATTTGTAATATTTTTTTGTATGTAGCCCCGATGAGGTTCTTGTAAAAAGAACGAAGTGTAGACTTTGAATAAATACAAATAAATAAGTAAATCAAAAACAAGTCCCAGGAATTTTATATTGTTTCTAAAGGTCAACTGTTGACTGTTATTTACCAAAAAGGAACATCTTGGGCATATTGACATTAATTAATTGTTTAATTAATTTTCTCTCACACGTTATTTATTCAATAATCATTATATACGCATGAGTAAACAAAATGTTTACTTAGAAATTATAAAAATTGAATTTCTCGTTTTTGTAAGTTGATCATGGCGGGTATGACAAAAAGTGCTTTAACAATATTTTTCAGTTTTACGTAACGAGATCATTCCATACGAACATTCACACTTTCTTGGTGTCTAGGTTTTTTATCTGGATACGGAAAACCGGTTTATTGGGCCAATTAGTTTAAACGGTCAATTGACTGACAATTAAATATCGTCATTTCTTTTTAAACCGTTAAAAAATTATCACATTCATATTTCTGATATGAAGCGTTACGACTCTAGTTCACGTTAAAAAGTCAACGTTATATTTTTAATTGTACGAAGAAAGTATAACTTATTAAAAATTGGATTTATAATGCGAAAACAAATATGAATTCTACACTTTATTTTTCATTAAAGATGAGTTTGCTATATTTCTTACAAAAAACGTGTCAGAGTATATTCATTTTCAAGAAATGTATTAGAAATGTATTTTGTCTTATTTAACATTAATTAATTGAATTGAGATTTATATTTTTGAACAGTCCTCTTATATTTATGTGTGTGTATAAAGTAAGTATAGAAAAAGTGATTCATCTATTATAAAACGTGAATCTTGAACGCACCAAAGTTATTTAGTTAAGAAATAAAATAAATAATACAAGTTAAACACTAATTAATCGAAAAATAAATTAAATGTAAAGATAGTTGCGCAGTTCATCACTTTTCATCGTTTTCAGATCTACGTGTGACGCAACGCCGTGAAGTTTCCCGCGTAACTGGCGACACTGTCGTAACGGCGGTTCTTTTGAATAATGTTCGTTTTCTTTCAATTATTTGGATGATTTTTTGTCACTGGTCATTGCATAGAGCAACGATTCATCCAGCAGATTCGAACAGTGCGTAATTGTTCAACTTCTCTTGCATAAAAACGTCGACACGTGATATACGCGATTCGAGCGCGCAAGAATGCGCGCGTCGCTGAAAACGTTGGCTTAATTGCGCGCGGCACGTAACGAGCGCGCGTACGCACCTTTCCTTTCCGTACGGTTAATTTTCACCAAGATGAGAAATAGAAAATGAGATTGTGTGCATTTTGTGTATTATATTATAATAAATTAGGTTTTTTGAACACTTTCGTTTTGCGAGTACTTTAGTTCTACCACTGATATCACTTTTCTCGCAGTTGGCGGAAATCAGCAGAATTAACAAAATAAAATGAAGTATATAAAAAAACAAGTTTGGCTTAATTATAATGTTTTTACAGCTTTAATATATTAAATAATTCAAAACATGTATCATTTTATTTTTATTTACATTTTTTTTGTTATAAATATAAATTAAGAAGTTTATTTTTATTTGAAAGTCTATTTTAAATATGTGTAATATAGGAATTGTTTGATTAAGATAATATATAAATTAGGCTCGTTATAAATAAGATTTATAATTTGATTAGTTTTTCAATTTAGAACTTAATATTTTGATAATATACTTTTTAAATTTGTGTTAGATAAATTACCTTAATCGCACATATATGTATCATTAATTCATTTCTATGAACATTAATGGTATACTACATGTTAATTTAAACAAAATTGAATTTTCAAAATTATTTTTTTATGTTTATTTTACAACTTAAAGACATTTTTGAGATTTTTTTCTCTCTTGTTTTTGAATCAATAGTCCAAGATTTTAATTATTAAAATAATAATTAATTTGTATACTTTTTTTGTAGAAAACTTAGTCTAATAATCAAAAATATAACTCTATATATTTTATTATTAAATTAAAAATTAAATACGGAGTTAACTTTTAATTTAATACTCTTTATGTCTTTATGTACGCCTTTTAACCCAAATTATTATATTTAAAGGAAAACAAACGAATAATTTAATCTACTATATGGTATAAAGAAATATCTAAAGCTATCAATTAAATTATATACCCTCTTTTTCTTTCTATTGCACATAATTTTATCTACATTAAAATTTTTTATAAAAAGAACTACATAACTAATAAATAAAAACACTTCAAACACACATATAACACAAGGCTATTGATTTATAAAGAAGAAACAATTGAAAATAAAGAAATAACAAAACATATCAAAATGCATTTCATAAGACATAAACAAGACGCATGAGAAATGATTTATTATGAGTATTGAAGGGAAATACACATCAAACTGACAATAAAAAATTGCAAGTAAAGTAGAAAAAGGCAGGGAAAAGCTAGACAGACCGAGCGAAAAAGTTTCAATTAATTCGTCCGCTAATTGCGTCCGATTGAACCCGTTTTGTCTGGAGAAAATTCGTTTTTTTGCGTTTGCGCGGCGGAATTATGCGCATCACAATCCAATTATACGTCGTTTACGATCGTTTTTTGCCGTCATTCATATTTATAACGCAAAATGCATACATTTAGCGGTCATTGTATGTTAATCGTTAGATATTTATTAAAATCGCGATAAATGGGTTAACTTTGTTTATTTGAGGCAACGAAAGAAGAGGGGTAGAGGAATCAAGGGTTTTTATTCAGACTCGGAAAGGCTGCGGCAAGATGGCACAGATAAATGTTTTGTGCATTTACTTTTTACAGTTAAAAGCACACCGATGAAACATCTAACAACGTCATGTTTATCATTATTTGTGCATTGTGCATGTAAAATTGTAAAACATAAACTTAATATTATATTGCAATGAGTAACTTCAGCTATTTCACGTAATTTTCAAAAACTGAATTTCTTTGAAAGAACAAATCAAAAGCTAATACAAATGTATTTATAATTACTTCAGATATTTGTTTAACTATGTATTTTGAAAAGAATAACATTTGCAATAATATATAACATAATCCTTTTAGATAAAATAAGATATTTGTTGATCTCTTACAAAGTAATAGGAGAAGAAAGATAATATATAAAATACCAGTACCTACCTGCGAAATAGCAGCAGGTCGAAATGCGTCGACAAAGCATAAATATATACAAAAACAAGAGCGCAAATACGAAAATGCTATAAATCAGCGAAAATCAGGTGTTTTGATTCGACGCTCCGTCGACACAAAAAGCAAAGGAGTGGGAGAGAAAGGCTGCAAAAATGGTCGCGCATGAAATGATCCAACGAGCGAGGATGATCATACTTTTGTATTATTGTTAAAGAACGTGTATATAAAAGTAATATAAATATTATCACAGTATTTTACAGTACATATGTACACTTGTGATACATACTGGGCGTGGTTCATTCGTATAATATTTATCCACGATCATAAATCGTTATCATTTGTACTTTGCGTATTGTCAGGGAAACGGAAGTGTTTTTGTGTCTTGTGTTTGTGTCGATGTTGTGACTATGTTTGCTTTTTGAATCGGCGATTCATAAATCAGAGCTCGGATTGCAAATGTTCGGTCCGAAATTGGTCGCGATTGGCTCCCGCCGTTTTGGCGCGAATACAAACGGACTTACGGGTGGCGCCGCCTGGCGGGAACCGAGCGCGAGTCCGGAGCATAGCCGTGTCGAGACGTGTTGGTATTTGTGACGTTGTTATAACGAAAATAACGAGCTCGAAGAGCCTTATGGTACCGGAGGCGCAGCAACCGAAAATCGAACAAACTTGTGCGCATGCGCGTGACAAAATCAAACAATTCACCATGCAACTGTTGCCATGCGATTTTCGTTACAACGAATCTACAAATTGTCGTTGGTTTTTGGCGTGTCGGTTTTTGCAGTGTGTCCCTCGGCACACTCGGTCGACGCTAGCGCCGCCGCGTTTCTCTCGCACTCTACAAAACGTACAGACCTCAAAAAGAAGAAGAGGACAACACACACCGCATGCACAATTCCTCGAAGACGCAAGTCCGGTCGAACCGAGCAGCACCTTTGTCGCAGTTTGTGCGACAATCGCGCGGCCGTTTGCACGGCACGTTTAGACAATTATTGCGTAAAGGCTGTTCGGTCCGGCCGGGTTTTGTACAAAACAAGTGATCGCGTTCTCGTGAGAATTCAATTAAGAATTAATCGTTATAATAACTGTAATGGGGGCTCGTCCGAAGAACACAGGAGGGGTCGAATTCGTACTTTGCTGGTTGGTTTTTACAATCAAATATTAGCTAGTAAGCTTAAAAATAAACTGCAAACAACTGAAAAGACAACACTACGCATGCCACTTCGGTACAACGCACAAAAACAACGATGCACAACAAATACTGCGGTTTAATAATGCCAAAGCGTGCACCCCAGGGTCTCCTGCAAGC
>JABFPK010002091.1:0-10600 GCA_022817445.1 Habroteleia sp. ZL-2020
TGTTTGAATTTCGTATATGCAAATATATACATTTTATTAGAAATAAATTGCTTCAACAAAAGTTTCCCCTTTTTTCGGCTAATTTTTATTTCTATATATAAGAATAATTTTTAAATTTTACAGTTAAAAATCCTGTAGAAAAGGTATTATAAAACCCATTTACCCCAATTTGGGGGACAAACTCATACAACATTTTTCTCAGTGTAAAAGAAATAAGTTCAAACAATATTAATTCTGAAAAAAAAACAATTACTTTAATTTTAATGTATAATGAATTTTTTATATTTTATTATCAAAAAAAAATCAATAGATTTTGCAAGGAAATATGTTTAAATCGCGCGCAGTATTAATCATAATGAAAGTTCAATATTTTAAAAGATACTGAATTTCTACATTTAAATCCCGAGCGGACGAAAATAATTGATTAACCTATTCACTCTCTTGATAACTTTAAAAAATATTAGACTTTCAATCATTTCAGTTTAATAAATTGATAATATTTGTGGCTATATTCTGTATACAAAAGTTAAATAATATATCTATATTTGTAAAAAATAAAATTGATTTTATCAATGCAGTTTTTTATTCAATTATACAATAATTTTAATAGATTTAAAAAATAAAAATGAAAGTCATAGTTATTTAATTAAAAACATATATTAAATAATTTAAAGAAATCAATGACTGCCAATAAATTTGCTTCTTTATATTATATCTCGCCCGAGTTCTATTACACAACATTAATTTGTTACGTTTGTGTTAAACTCTTAATAAATTTAAGTGATCTGCTTTTATTGTGCATGAAGATTGATTATAAAAAAACATAAATAATTATATAGAATCATTTCGCAATTCAAAGATTATTGAATAAAAATGTGGATTACTTATACAATAATAAATTATATTTAATCGTCTACTTGTCAATGAATATTCATTA
Organism: Habroteleia sp. ZL-2020; assembly: GCA_022817445.1. Taxonomy (NCBI): domain Eukaryota; kingdom Metazoa; phylum Arthropoda; class Insecta; order Hymenoptera; family Scelionidae; genus Habroteleia; species Habroteleia sp. ZL-2020. Next base: position 938 of record JABFPK010002091.1, read on the forward strand.
AATAAATAATAATATAAATTATATGAGAATTTGAACAAAAAGATATTAAAATTTGTTGAAGACGAAATTTTATAAATTCTACACGCAATAATCATTTCGAATTTAAGGAAAAGACTAACTTCATCCGAAAAACACTTTGTATTATTCTTTCGACATTCAAGGGTACTTCTGAAAAACCGAAAAAGCGTTCGCCAAGAAGTCTGAACCAGCAAAAAGCGAAATAAAATGTTGATAGCAAAGCACTAAACAACATGGCCGTTTTACAATTTTACTGGCCGGATAAAAAAGGGCCCGTATTTTTTGCCGCGGATTCTTTTCTTTTGAGAACACAATTTTTTGTGTTTTGATCAATGTAGGTTAAATCGTGCTTGACTTTAGTGATTCAGTAACGAAGCAATCTAACATAAAACGGTAAAAAATGTCCGCAGCGGCTACAAATAAATAGACGAAGACGGACAAAAATTTTGCACGAAAAATGAAAAATCCGACGAATTTTTGAACATTCGCAGGACCAAAAGCAAAATCGGAATCGCGCGAACAATGCTTTTAATAAATTACATCTTTTCACACGAGACTAGAAGTATAGGTTATATAATTACGATTTTTTGTTATTCACGCAACAAAAAATCGGGCAAAAAATTGCACGCTACGTTTCATTGTAGCCGTTTTTTTGCTTTTTTGCACTGGTCTTGCAAAAACTCTAATTATACAAGCTATATCTCCTCTTTTATGCGAAAAGTTGTAATTTACAAAAGATTATTCTACGCGTATTTATGGAAAATGCTAAATTGTCTGAAAAAAGGGGAAAAATTGTAGCTTGCGATGCATTGCGATTGTCATCGTTGTGCTTTTTGTCACCATTCCTCATTGACAAATGATCAATTCGCGCGTATTAATTCGCAGGGGCGTTAATTAACCTAATCATTAATGTTAATAAATATAAAGAGGACGTTTTACAACAAACTACGAGAAAAACGGGCCGCGCATGCAAGGCGCGAGTTGCATAATTAATTGTTTTTGTATATATTAATGCCGCTTTTTCCGCGGAATTCAATCGCAGTCGACGTTGCCAAGACAGACCGCGCTGCATTTTTTATTCGCTCATTGCAATGGCGTTTTTACGCCCGCAAGTCGCCCTTTTTTCCGCCCGCCAATTGTAAACCATATTGCATTCGCTTTTTTGCCTTCGTTTTCAACGCTTTTTTTTGCGCAATTGTAAACTCGGTTGCAATAACATGGAACAAACAATGCGAATTAATTGCTTTAATTATCAACCATTATAACATCGTCGATAAATAATCCAGCGTGAATAAAGCGCGCGTCACCGTCGACTTTTCATTCGCCGAATCCACAGAACGATAATCAAATCTCGATAATCTCATTGAGTCAATAAGTAAACATTCTTGCATAATCGTAGCTCGCATTGTGACCGATCTTGGCAGCTGCCGCTCAGCCTAATGAACTCTTTTCTTCGGCACAGACGTGGGTACGCTTGTCCGGCCAGACAAGAGGGTAATTTGAATACGTTTAAAAGGTGGGTGGATGCACTCGAATGGTGCCTAATTTTTTGGCCCGATGGAAGGGTCGTCGCATTCATATACTCTGACATATATCATGCACGCGTAAAAAAATTCCGACGCGCACAAAAAACCGTCCGCTCCGGGCGCTCGAGTCAATTTCATAAGCACTTGTGATTTCTAATATCGCCGTCCTTCTCTGAAATCCTAATGCCGCTGTCTTCGAATAACCTAGATTACGTCCGACGTTCAATTATATTATAATATTATATTATACTAATTACGTGCTGGTTGCTGTATGCGAAATCGTCCAAATTACGCTCGCGATGCTAAGCGGATTTAAGTCTAATTTACAGTCAGATTTAACCATGGATAAAAACGATTTCGTAAAAGTGTTTATCTTCGTGTTTATTTCAGGCATGTATACGCAATTCGCGAAAGGAGTTAACTTTGGTGCGAATGTCGCAAAAACTTAATTTCCCACGTGAATAAATATTTTTTTCCTAGGGAGTTCTAGTTTTTTTCCGCCGCATTCGTCTAAAGACAGAAAAGGGCTGGCAAGGAAAGTAGGGTCTCTTTTTTTCGCGTTGAATACAGCGTATGATGAGATTGATCGCGACACACCGAGTCTTCTACTCTAGGACGTGCAGGTGCGTCGAGAGGATCTGGAGTTTTTTCATTAGAGAACCCCGGTAGACAATATAAATATTCAAATAGACAATTAGACTTGTAGTATGACGTGTCATTTGAGGTGCTGTTCGACATCGCTATCGGGTTTATTGATCTGCTAAAAAAATTAGTCGTTTGCGAGTATTTAATATTGTTATTGAAAACTTTATTAGTGTATATGTGTGTATGTATATGAAATATAGAGCAATAATTTAGTAGTGTTTTCTAATTAAAAAGTGTTTTAAAAAGCTGCGCTAAAAGTTGATTTATATTTGTAACAAAGTTTATTTAAAACATGGTAACATAATATTACATTTGACTTCATAGTTGTTTATTTTTCCATATCAAAAAACATTTGGATTGAATTTTATTAGATAGATTTTATTATATATTTGTATTGTGAATGTTAATTAAGGTTTTGCTTTGCCAAATTTATATGTAAATATTCTCTTACTTTATGAAAAATTAGATCTTGCAAGTAAAACAGAAATTGAATTCATTTAGTACTATTATAACGATACGAAATTGTAAACATTTTAAATACTATTTTTAAATAATGTTTATGAAATTAATATAAATTAAAATCATATGCAATAGTAAAACGAGTTACGGCTTTTTTCAATGCTAGTTTCATTACGTTCCCAAATACAAGAGAAATTTGTTAATAGAATTTTAATTTAGTATACTTTAATGTTAAAGAAGATAAATCAACTTGATAAATTACGATAAAAAAATGACTTCTTGAATAAATAATATAAAAATGTTAAACTAAAGTGCAAAAACAAATGTTCTCTTTGAGGCTTTTTTAGAACGCTTTGTTTTTTTTTTTGAAAAAAAAATTTATATGAAAACGTTTGTTCTTGTTTCGAAAGAACACATAAGAAATTCTATAAAAAGAACACTTACACCTACCAAAATGAACACTTGTTTTTAAAGTTTAACGTTACAAAAATATGAATTTTTCAATTTTCATATCACGTTCATATCACGTTATACTTATTATTCACTCCATTTTATATAAATTAATAAAATTATAATCCCCGTTTTCATAAAACTTACTTAACTTTATTAAATTAATTGTTTAATTATTTCTTAAATTAAAAACAACTATCAATTTTTTATTTTTTAATGATTTTATAAGGGTTTCATTTCCCCGACAATTATACGTATAAAAAGTTCCTACACATTGCTAAATTACATGTTGATTTATAATTAGAAAATATTATTAAATTCTTTGTTAGTTTAATTTATTATGAAATGAAATATATTTAACGTATGAACAATATCATTTATTCAAAATTGAATGAATAGTATTTACTCTAAAGAATTACTTCCCATTGACGTACGTTGTATTTGAATTACAATACTGAACACTCGCTATAAACATCAAGTTTGTTTAAAACACTTTTAAATGGAGATAAATTGTTGTTCTCCTTTCTCCGGTTTGAAATGCATGAAGTGTGATTTAGATGAGGAGAAAAATTTGCGCGATTTTAATAAACAAATAAAAAGCGCTCTGTAACTATATCATTACCGCGGCCGCAGAAGACCATTCCAATCAATTTTTTTGCATACAAATTCTTTTCTTCCGCGTTAAAACTGTTTCCTCCAGGAGAACGCCATTACTGTAACGATCGCAACGTCAATGAGATAATAAGACAAACAAGAGAGCTGCCCTGCGAAGAAATAAAGCCGGGAAAATTTTCCCAACGCGACGAGGCTATGCCGGGGGCGCAAAAAAGTATTAGGAAAAAGTGTTTCGTGACTGGTGGCGATGAAAAAACGCGGCTTGAGAAAATAGCGGCCGTGAGAGGAAGTAGGAGAAGAAGCGAAGACGGAGAATATCTTTTTTGTTTTTTCCGCGACCTTAGGAGAACTTTTTTGGGTTTGCTGATATGCATAAACGCGCGGCAAAGGGGTCCGGACGGGGCAGGTGCGTAATGCGAGGGCGCCACGATGCATCGCCCTTGCGGATTATCTCGCGCGGCCTGAAACAAAAAAGGTACCCCTGCCGGACAGAGTACGACGCGCCTTAATTTATTCGCGCGCTACCACCCTGTGGGAACCCTTGCCCCGGCCTATTCATCGTCGTGGCAGTTCGCCAGAATCGCGAAAAAAACTCCGACCAAAGAGTATTGAATTTCGAATTAAGTCTCGCAAGACGTGACGTTTTTGTGCAATGACTTGATTCAATGATCCGTTGGAATGCTTTCAAGGGAATTTTTTGGCACAATTTGGTGGGATATTTAGAAATATTGTGCCTTAATGGAAACGATTGCCATTTGTCAAATTGATTACTCTTATTTTCCTTTTTTTGGAAAATAAATTCACTTAAGCAATATTAATAGAATATCTCATGTGCGACGTGTCGTGTCGTATGTATTATGTACATATATAACACTATTGCAAAAATTCAATCTTATTTTCGGAAACTGTAAATTTCATTTTATAGTTTTATGTTAGGTAACTCTCACGAATTTAGATTTTAATTAAATTGAAAAATAATTTTCTTTAGACAGAAAATTGAGTAGCAATAAAAAGTGAGAATTGGTATGTTTTTTTAGTTTAATTTCATCCTTAATTTTCAAATGATATTAAACCGAAAAATTTTTAAAACAGATAATGTTTTGTGTATCAAAAATGATTATTACGATACCGCATTAATAATGCTTGTTCTTCATATTACACTTATAAAATTTATGCAATTAAAAGTATTAATTTTTAAATATAATTTACATATATATTTACTATTCAATATTAATTCATCATTTTTAATTTTATATTATGAAGTAAAGTAAAATTTAAAAGATGTGCGTTTTATGAAACAAAAAAGGTACATTTATTAAAATTGTATCAGAATATTGCAATATAAACATATTTATATAATAATTCTTTAAGTATAAATAAAATTGAGGAAGTTTTATTTTAATATATCGGCGCACATATGATTTGCGTTATGCAAACATACAGATAAGAAAATATAAAAAATACAACTAATTAAATTGTTAATAATAAATAATTGCATAACAAGTAAAAAAGTTGAATATAAATAATAGCTCTATACTTATTTTATTATTCTGTTATTGTTATATATATATATATATGTTCAATTAGAAAAACTATACTTGTCATTTACCTTAGACATCTATTATATTAATCCGAAAATAAAATGATAAAGTTAAAAATAATCATAAAAACTAAATAAAGAAAATATTTTAAACAAAAATTTGCAAATAATAAATCGATTTCTTATGCACAAAATACCATGGTATTTCATTCAAATCCATAAAGAGTCAATGAACTTTTTAACGTGGTTTCATTATGCAATTACGAAATTACTAAAAAAATTATTAATTTCCTCCGATTAACTAACAAATGCAAGAAACATTGACTAGAGAATTAAGCATAAGAAACTTTTTGAGGAATGCACACACTTTTTGAGGTTCGAATTTATGACGCGTGAATGACTCGGAGAAACTATCGTGTATTTTGTTATTATATTCTTAACAAGAAAAAATTTGCCACAAAAACCGGTGATCATTTTTCTGACATATTTTTATTGAAGAAGAACTTTATCAATGAATTAACACAAAACGACAGCAAAAACGAAACTCGTATGCACAAAACATTATTACAAAATCGAAATCTATAAGATAATGTCTGCACTTCGTAGAGGAAATAATTATATAATTGCAAAAGGGGGGGAATTCGTTGGTTTTGTATGCGAATTGAAATTTTGAACGTGAACTCAAACACCGTGGACTTTAATTAATACGCGGGCAGAAAAATAAATTGGCCAATGTAAAATAATTTATTTTTTAATTTGTCAATGCTACCATTTTAACGAAACGAACAGAATTGCAAAAAGTAGGTTGTAAGACTTGACAAAACTACGAGCAACGCTGAATAACATTGCACAATTGTTTTTTCTCGTGTCGCTCTAAAGTTTTTCTACTAATTATTTTAACCCGAGAAAGGAAAATCTTGTAAAAACATCGTTGTGTTATGTAAAATTCAATTTTACAAAAGAATCGGAAGTAAAAATGACGAACAAAAACGAAATTTTATAAACGAAAAGCGGTTTTTGTTGACTGTTTATAACACAACCCTCTCTTAAACATAACATAAATATATATAAAACACTTCGTATTTTACCACACTTTTAATAGAAATTTCTTTTTGGCTCGAAATTGTGTTCACTTTGGTAATATATATATATATATATAAACATGTGAAATAAATAAATTATGTCACCAATTTTATGTTTCTTTATTTTTTGCAATTATAGGTTTGTTATTTTCTTTCATCTTCATTCAAATGGAAAATAATTTTGTGTTAAAAAAGTATTTTTAAGAGTGTATTATTACTATATTTGCCAATAATTTGTATATAAAAACTGTTAATTTTATATACTTATATTTTGCGATGCAAAATATAATATTTAATATAACATGTTTCATATAGCAAAGTATATAAGAATTGAATTGTTGTAAGTGTATATAACTGAATTCATCTTTATTCAATGAGTTTTTTTTATCAAATTAGGGTTTTCAAAATGGCGTCTGAAAAAATAGCCTTCCCGGGGGTACGTCGGCCATTTTCGTTGGAGAAGGCTGGAGTCGATTTGATGGGGTTAGGTAGGCCGTACCTCTGGGACTGTGGGGTTAGTCCCAACCCCTCGATTGCAGCGAGATTTTAAACAACCACCATTTGTGATGCCCTACAGTACGCCAGGGGTCACCTTTCCCTCTGATTTTTTCCTTTTTTGCTTGACACATCAACCCTTTTCTCGAAGCTCAGCTACGTAGTACAATAGACGCTTTCATTTTTTTTGCATTCTTTGCATAACTGTGAATTTATATTTTTGCGATGCGATCGTTAGTATTTTTCGATTGTTATTGGCACATAAAAAATGGCAGTTGCAACTTCAAAGAGATATAACTGTCAATTCGAATGAATTACTAGTTTTTAAATAGAATTTGTTAATTTGTTTATAATTATTTTATAATTATTTTATAATACGTATTACTTTGCTTTTATTTTTTTGCTGTTTCATTTTGGTGAAAAATGCCTGCGAGACGTTTTAGTATTCTATAATGGTCAATTTGAGCAGTCAAAGTGGATCTAAACTTGTTAACATATATTTACTTCGAATATCAATAAAAATATATATATATCTTTACAATTACTCTCTGGAAACGATGTAAAAATTTGAAAATCATCATAAAGTAACAAAAAAAAAAGACGACAGTCTAATAATAGCGCTGAAATTTTTCACTTAAGCACGTGATGTGGTTGTAACCAAATTACAACCATGCAAACAGACTATGCGGTTACTTGTTTACATTGAAGAAACAGCATTTACTTTTTTCTCATTCGACTCTTCGTAAATTTTACTACAGTTTTGCAAATATCATGTTATTTATGTTGGATTAAAAAATGTGCTTTTGCGATTTCATTTCAAGTTGAAACAGCGCATGTCATGACATGACAAATTCAGAATTGACTTAACCACTGACAATGTTCGTGAAGAAAGAAATGAGTTTTCAATTTTAAAGGATTATTCCACAGTGATGTTTATAAGCTTTCGCTATTTATTTTGTAATTAAAAACTATTTCTGTTTTGAACACTTTCATTGCGTGGTTTTGAAATGAGAATTAGAATCTTGGATTATCGATTATTTCATAAAACCACGATAAAAATCTGAACACAAAAATAAAAATTGAAAGTTTATAAATTAATAAGAGACTCGTTTAGAATAGAAAATATATTCAAAAACTCTCACTTCAAATATTTTTATTAAAGCAAAATTTTCATAAAAATTAGCTGGGTCAATTCTGACATGGGTGGCGTGTAGTTAACGGGGAAAACTTTTATTTATATATATATAAAATATATATAATTTTTGAGTCATTGAGAAAAGTATTGATTAACTAATAAAAAAGTATACACTTAAGTTTTCATTTAAAAACCAAAAACAATTATTCATATGCAAACAGTTTTACTTATCGAATTTCAGACATTAGTATTATTGCAATTACTTTGACAGTATATTATTTATATATATATAGAAATTTAAAATATTAAATATCATTATAACATGGATAAATTTCGATAAAGTATGATAATTAAAAAATATCAATCGCATTTTATTTTTATCAAAACAAAAGTAATCTGGAAATACTTTATAATTTGCCGTTCATCAATATAAAGACCCTCGAATGTAACTACCGATCGTTATTCCACATACATTTTGAGAAATCGACACGTAAAAAGTATCGCGAGAAACAACCCGCGCGAACTATTAAAATTGTAATTGCCGCCATTTTCAATTCGTTTTTTGCAAACAGAATAAAGACTCTTAATACATATATAAATATTAACCCTATCGAATTTCCAGATGATCATTATTCTTTGCGCACGTCTGCCGCCAAATCGTGAAACGTTATCTCAAAATAAGTACCCCCAACACATGCTATCCCCGAAAATAATCGACTTAAACCACGGACGAAAAGCGTCGCGTTTTGAAACAAGAGTCGGGTTTTTTATGGCGAATCGCTCGAAAGCACATCGACCGGCAGTAAAACGTCGGTCGGGGATCGCGCCGCTGGGAGCGAAACTCACGGCGATCTGTTTACGATCTGCCAAAAAGCTGGGGCACGCTGAAGAACTTGTCGCCGGGAGAGATAACCTGGTCAGTCAGTGCGAGACTCGACAACTTTCAACAGTAGTTCACATTCGTAGTACGTAAGTACCTGCAATCGTGTTTCGAAGAAGGGACCAGTTTGTTCGGGGGTTTTTGCGCTGCGACGTCTGCGACGAGGACGCGCGCAAACCGGGCCGGAGGGGGGGAGAGAGCCGAAGAGGAAACAGCGGATACGGGGAGAGCGAGAGAGCTCGAAAAAGCAAGATTTCTCGATGATTTTTCTCAAAGGTGACTGGTACGAGGACGCGCAAACTACGCTGCGAAGGGATAAAAAAGTGGACGAGGGAAGAGGTCGGCGACGGGAGAGACCGAGGCAGCGGCACAAAAGAGAGGGAGCGAGTCGGCGACCGAGTCCATCTGCCCGGTGTTTTGTCCGGGTGGGGAGGCACCGGGCAAAAACTCACCTAACCCTTCCTTGATTACAATGCCGGCAAAAAGCGAAATACTAACCGCCGCCGCCGCCGCGCGCGAACGGCCGCTCCTAAGAAACTAGACCCGTTTTTGTGCGCGCCGGAGAGAGCCCGGCTCTGTGAAGTATCGGACAAAGAACCGAGCGCGCACCTCCGCCTCCTCCGCGGCGCGGCAACTTCTTGCCGTGAAAGAACGTCCGAAGCCCACGGACCTTCCTCGCGAACCCGCTCATCCACACCGATCCCCAAATCCTACCTAATTTGGTACGAGTTTCTTGATTGGATTCTTACGATCGATCCACCCGGTCCCTAAGCTTGATAACGAAGTCGCGACCAAGCCGCATTTTCACCGATCAAAGA
>JABFPK010002092.1:0-10599 GCA_022817445.1 Habroteleia sp. ZL-2020
GATTTAATAAGTTGGATTATTGCTTAAAAAATGTACGCCTAAGTGTATATAAAGCTAAACTGTACAGTATGATAAAACGAGAATGTATTAGTCTAGAATATTAGATATACAAAAATATTTCCATTGAAATTTAAATAAAAAGTTTAAATTTTTATTTTGTTTCGAAGTAATTAGAAAAGACTTCGAGAAATGCATGCTACGTTTGTTTCTAGAATACCGTTTAGAGAAATGCGTCTAAAGTTCAACGACAAAAATTGTAATTATTTCACACTCTCTCTATCAATTTACAATTCCTGCACCATACACCTAGTCTTCTAAATTAACGTCCTCTTCATATGCAACCTTTCGAGCCGATATAAGCTGTCTGCGAGCCTCCCGAGCCGCTTCGGTCATCGATTGGTCAGCGGCGCTTATCCGGTGAGCGTCTGCTTCAAGGCAAATTCATAGCAAGTTTCATCTATAACTTTATTTAAAACTTTTATAATCTCCATAGCACATCGTAAGCTATTGTTGAAGAAGCAAGGTTTCATCTTGTTTTTTCTACAATTTTCAGCATGTTTGAAGCAATTGACCAAACAGTAATGTTAAAGCTTTCCTTACTATTTGTATAAGATTCCTAGTGGAAATTCGTCAAGTTTTTAACCAGTTCTGATCAGTAACTTGTCAGATTTTGATAAGATTCATCTATAAATTAACCAGATACTTACAAAGATCTCTCTAGTTTTACTATTCTAAAAAAAGTCAAGTATTTCTAAATAGTAAGAAATAACTAGCCACGCGTGAGTTCTAATATAAAATTGATATTAGGTGTGATTATACATAGCCTATATTAGACCTTTAGTCAGGCAGGAGTATAGATCGTCAGACATTATTGGTAGTCTGGTAGGAGTATGAGATGTCGGACTTGCTTTTAACTTTTTTTTACTTTTTTTTGCTTTTTTACCAAAACACGACTGTTACAGGTATAAGTATTTATTTACTTCATATTATATGTATACATATATGTATTGATTGTGAGTTGGAAGTATGCTGTTAGCAATAATTTCCAAAAATCAGTCTGACATGTGAGTGTAAAGAATATAGTGACTCCTAGTACAGACATTGCTAGTATCGCATTAGACTCTCTGGTCAGAAACCGACTAGTTTTGCAGACCAGTATCTTGTAAGCAAAGCGTTACATTCTAACCAGTATTTGATCAGATTAACTTACAAGTATCTGGCCAGACAGCTAGTAAAACTTGTCAGAAACTTGTCTGAAACTAGACGAATTTCTACTAGGGTAGCTTCCAGAATTATTTTTAATTAATTAATTAATTAATTTTTAATTAATTTAATTAATTTTTATCAAATCGACTATTTTATTCCTAAAATGATTTTAGAAATAATTCTTATGAATAAAATTATATTCTAAGCACAAAGGAATTAATTACATTTGAAAATCGTTGTATAAAGTAATCGACTTATGACTACTTACCTACTTTCATAAACATAAATATTAAATGATTAATTCTAATTATTTATAAATTGTAGTATATTGTAAGAAATTTCTGTATAATTATAGTCCAAAAACTGTAAAATTATAGTTAGAGCTAAAAAAAAAGCTAAAAACTGTAAAAGCTGACCAACGATGCTTGAAACCTACAAATGAAAGAGCTTATATAATTATATAATTTATATATAATTATATAATTTTTAAGATTATATTTTTCGGCAACGCGCTATTTATATATTCTATATTAATATATATTATATATATATTAATATATATATATTCTACATTAATTTGAATAATAGATTGTTTTTTCTTATTTAAAGGTTCTAATTAGAAAATCGTCAATATTATCAGCAGACTCTTAAAGTAGTAAATATCAATATAATGAGCGTCAAATACAATAGTTTGTATTATACGAAGAAAATATTTTATTATGGCTTTAATAAATATAATAGATATTAGAAAAATGTTATAATTTTCAGAAATAAATTAATAGATGAAAGCCGTTTTATGTATTAAATAATTTAATTAATATGTACAAGTTAACCCTGAAAAGGATTAATAGTCCATGTAAAAAAAACTATATGCCCCATATATACCTTTTTATATGGAAACTAAAAACAAATAAATTTGTCTAATTTTTATTAAAACTGTCTGACATTTTATTTGTAAGATCTTCTAGGTTGTTTTATATAAAATTTGGTAACAAAAACCAAAATTTAAAACGGTAGTTCCAAGATAGCAATATTTTTAATATTTTTTTATTTATAACAATTTTTAATCAATAATATGTTTTATCAATATTGTAGACATTAGAGATACTAAGAAGAGATTATTAATAATAGAACAGTAAGAACTGTTTAACTAAAAATTGAGTGTTAAATATAATATTAGATCGTTTATCAATCGTAAATAAAATTCTACGTTTTGTACACTGATGAAAAAGAATTGTATAAAATGCTATCATAGTTAGTACAATGAAGATATACTTTAAATATTATAAAAAATAAAAAGGTAGAAATTCTTTAATTTTTGAAAGTATATATCCACGCTCTACCAATAAAACCAGTAATTTATATAAATTTTTTTTCTGAGTGGCATGTAATTTTCAATTTATTATACAAACATTTTCATAATTCTAAGTAGAAATTTATTACTATATATTCGGTATAAAATTGAGCAATACATATGATACAATTTTAGGTTATAGAATTATCAAACCAGTAAAAATGATTGGCTTTATTATTAAGCAATCATTCTAAAAGTAAAAATAGATACGACTTTATATATGTACAACCCGTAACTTAAATACATTATTAAATTTAAGTTTAGAGATGTACATTATTTAAATTCATTATGCAAAACACCACATTGACCATAAATAAAAATGGATTACCAATAATACTTTTTTTCTCTATATTCAATTTAAAAACCTATACCTTAAATTCGGTGAATTGCATTATTCTGTTCACATGCACACACATACATAATAATACATTACAATTAATATATTTTCCTAGGGTCGATCTGTATATCGTCTAATATTAATGGTATATATTTAAGAAAAAATACCAATAGTGACTGCAAATATAAAAGCAATTCTTATTGAAATAATAAATGATGCAAATACGAAGTTTTTCACGTATTTTAAAAAAACAATTCATCAATGAAATGGTACTTTATTACTCTTGTAAAATAAATTTTTCTACCAAAATGCAATTGAGTTCGTACAGATGTGCGAGCGTGCATTGAATTTGTGTGTGACACGTATAAGGTACGTGAGTACGGATCGTTTACGGCAATAATCAAATATTAATGTACACGTTGGAGTAAAAAGCGTCACGCAATTACGAATTAATTATTAACCATGGGCCGATGAATGATTGTTAGAAATTTACGATCAACAGATAAAACTCGCATAAAACAGTAGAACCTTTATTATCGCAAAAGTCTCCCCAAGTAATGAGAAATAATCTTATCGCTTGCGCAGTTATAGAGCTGATGGTAACAAAACCAATTACAGAAATAATCTGCAATTTTGTTACTTCATTTAATAAACAATACTCCCATAAATCGACTTTATAGACCGTAATGTATTACTTTCATATCCAATGAATCCATTTACATTCGATTTAGAAATTCAGGAGATTTAGCTAATTATTTAAATTTCTGTGTACAAATTATTAAATATTATAACATAGAATAAAAACAATATTATTAAATATCAATGAATAAAAGATTGTATGGAAAATATTAGTATTAAATCTGTTATAAAATGTTAGAAATTTCATTTTGGAACAAAATGTTTTTCCTTTAAAAAAAAAAGAAAATACAAAAAAGCAAAAAATAAGCAAAAACGAAATGAGTGGCCCCTCACTTTCTTTATTTATTTCATATGAATTATTGACATTGAGCATATCTTTAATGTTTTGTTTCAGTGTTTATCAAAAGGAATAACATTTTTGACCAAAAAGAAATTTCTAATAGTGTTGACAAGTGCAAAGAATATTTAATAAATGTAAAACCATGGAAGGGTAAAATTTTTACACGATAAATTCGATGTTTAAATCGCAAAAGCTGTTAAAGGATAATTTCGCGCCCGAGGCATTTCAGTCTTACGCAAAATCGTAGAAGAAGTAGTCTGGTAAAATTTTTTTCCAAACGAGTTTCTGCAGCACCTGAAACACGACTATCAAGACTTGAATTTGTGTGTGGTTTCATTCGCTTCACGATTTGTTTAATTTCTCAAAACATTTGCAAAAACAACTTACGCGCGAATAAGCTCATCCCACGTCTCCAAATATTTTAGGCATATAAAATATCCAGCCACTTGATTATCTAAGTCTGTGGAAGATTATAGTATGATACGAGAACACTTGTTTGCTCAAAATGCACGAAAATTCCTTGGGTGATAACTACGTGAACAACACTTCAATCCTCATCTAGATAACTGATATGAAAAAAAGGATTTTTATATAATTTTCAAAATCATTTTATTTAATAGAAAATTGTTAATATTTGTATAATTAACTTTTGATTTTTTAACAGAGCATTTAAAACATAATATGTGCATAATAAAAATATTTTTCAATAACAATTGCTCATAAACGTTGTGTAGGAAAATTTTAAAGTACTTTTTAAAGGGATATTAATTTTATGATACCTTGAAATTAAAAGCAAAAAACTGTATGTATTGCAAAATATTATATTTGATAAATTGTATTGACATTATATAGATAATACGAGAAAGTAGAATTTATTTTTGAAGCAAAAATTGGCAACTTATTTTCATTCGTATTGCAAATTCAGATAAATTATGTTTATCCTGATATGTCATTATATTCTCTAGCATTATTTTGAAAGGTAACAGAATTAATGAAAATGTAGATAAATTTGATTTGATCAGTTTTTAAGATATTAGCATATTCCATAATGTAAATAATATCATTTTTCACTAGAAAATTCTTAAAGTGAAGATATATTATCATTTTAATTGGAAATAGTCCTTCATCTCACATTAAAAGTGAGAAAAAGTTTATTTGAACTATTGTACATTTTGAACTCATAATATTTATATTCAAAGCTATTACATTATACATTTTTTATCTACTATATATCAAAGCTTACTCTAAAAGAACAGATTTTTTACAATATAACACTATGATAATAATCAGAAAGTAGAATACTCTATAAAATGTATCTTTGCGCCTCATATTGAGCTTCCCGCCATACATTAAGAGACAAAGTTTTAAGTTTCAGAGTGTTATAGTTTACATATTATATTTCTAATATATAAATATAACATTGTATACTTAATACTTGAAATCTCAAAATAATAATATTATTTATTCCATATATAGTTTTTTCAATAGAATATGTTCTCTCTATTACAATGCTGAGATTAGATAAATACGTTCTTTAATTAAACTATACTTTCAAAAACTAAAATATTTTTGTTAAAGCACCGTGGTATTTCTGGAATAAATTTTTCTTGAAGACATAATTTTTAATCCTAGTAATACATTAGGGAATACAAGAAAGTAGAATTTATTTATGAAACAAAACTTAGCAATTGATTTTCATCCTTATTACAAACTTTTGACGTTTTAATGCATTACTACGTCAGAAATGCTCGAAAGTGGCTTACTGGTATTAATTGATGCAAGAGTTAAGAGATGAAGGGAGCGTAAGAGCCACTAAGCAAACATCAAAGCAAAAAGTCAGCGAAATGCTTATTTTCAATGTACCATACACGATTCAGAGACATAAATAAAAAATCATGAGTGTGCTTTAAGGAAAAAAAGAATATTCTTCTTTCTACCACTTTCTCTGATGTCCCTACTTGAAATCTTATAAAACTTCATTTTTCACTTAATATAATGCTTTTTAATATCATCCCTTTTTTAATAATTTTTATAATCTTCGACTATACAACGAGAACGCCAACAAACTTATATCCTGATTACCCAATAAGAAAATAAATATAGTATTTTTAATATATTTATTATATGTTTATTAAACAAAAACTTAGAAGATATTTTATAAAATAATTGTTATAAACTTTTGTATCAGCATTGCACAAAAAAATAATTTTTTCTCTAAAATTATATATTAGTTGTAATTATTATAAAAAAGTGAAACAACTTGTGATAACCAAACTTAATGACTGTTACTTAAATACATTTTTCTGTTGGTGCAAGATTATATATATAACACACATAAAAGACAATTTTACTTCTATCTCAATAAAAAAGTATGTTTATATCATAATTCCAATGTTACAACAAACATTTTATTTTATGAAAAAATTTTTAATAATGCTTTTTTTACAAATCGTATTCATAGCAAATATATCTCTATACAAAGTTAACAAATTTTATTATGTCTATAACACAGTTAATTAAAAAAGTTGAAAAATATATCAGTGGGAAGTTAACTTCAAACTAAAAAATCCTCAACGAAGAGACATTTACGGATTATGTTATTGTATAATTTAAAATAAAAAAAATCAGTTGCAATTCAAAGTATTACTTATTGATTTGAATAATTGATTTCATCTACAAAAAAAATAATATTTAATATTCCCGAATACTTATTATAAAAAAATCTATACAGTAATTATTAATTTAACAATCAATTAATATTTTATTAACAATCATGCTTAAATAGTTATTTGTGTAATGAATACCCCTAGCATAGACAGCAATGTTGTGCACTTCTTATTGTTTGTATATTATTCATTCTGTTTGACGTATCAACCCTCCGGGTATTCGGGGTCAGTATTTTTAATTGCAAAACTTTATCCAATTAATAAGAGCGAGACGGATAGCAATAGCAGAAATTATATATAGAATAGAATCCCTGTGTCAGTTTCTTTCTATATTCCTTCGTCCTTCTCTCGAGTAAAACAAACAACCGTCTGTTCATGATCGTGCGTCGAAGTCAGACCAATGCTCACTAATGTTGTTCATATTAATTAATGACGTTATCAGAGAAAATAAATAAGAACAAAATTCTCATTGCACTCCTAACACTTTGCTTTCTTACACTGAAAAAACATATTTGCTGTAATAATAATAATTAAACTATCATCAATAATACTGAAGTCTGAAGTTAGGGGAGCGAAACACACGTATCTCTTGCATACCAAATTCTTAATATATAGAGATATCTATCCTACGCAAATTCGCGAATAATTTATATTTTGTTATAAGAATAATTGCTTACTGGTATGATTAAAGCACAGTTATTTATATCACAAAAAGCCTAATTCATCTTTACTGTAAAGTGTGAGGTTATAAATGATCAGTGATGCCAACTGCTTTATTTCAAAATCAGATGGCGCAGTCATATAATAAAATTTAATTTGATCAACTGGAAAATAAAAATTTTCAATTGAAACACAAACGATACAGTAATTCTGTTCCAATGTATAAAAATGAAGAATTTAATAAAATATAAAATTGTTTTAAAAATTAAAGACTAAAAAAAATTGGTATTCGCTTTCCTCAATACGAAATTAAATCAACTCTAATTTAACCTGAATTGAATTGGTTCAGCGAAACCTCGAAAATTCGCGTTTCTACGCTACCTAATCTCATACGAGAGTTCATATCAGACACTGTTGTTTGCAACCGTTGTAGTATAACATGGTTCTCTCTGCGTTGTACCTGTAGTCTAATTAATCATACCAAGTTTACCGAACTATACGTAGCAGTTATCATGCAATGAAATTGAAAATCGTTGGCCGAACACTTATCAAATTGTATATATTTATTTGTCTAATTTCACATACGATATCATAAATAAAAGCCCTAAATGCATTACGTAAACACATGTTCATTATTTTTTTGTGAACAAATTACTGAATTTCACCGAATCCTAAATTACAAATTTTCTTAAATGAAAGTGTTTAATTTTAAGCAATATAAATATAAAATAATTGCAAAAAAGTAAAAATAATACATCTTTGTTATGATTGAAAAATTAAGCAATATTAGGACACACAAGACTGAAATTAATTTGCAAAAGTGAATGATATAATATAATAATAATAATGCATGTAACGCTAACTAATCAAGAATAAATTTATCAATTAATATTCAAAAATTGGTAAATTCCAACACACAAATAAAATATAAATTAATATCATCGAATAATTAAATTGAATAATATTATATTTTGTACTTTCTTACGTAAAGAGGAAAACTTAATAAATACTTCTTAATCTGAAAAACATTTGCGTTCGTTGTTTTGCAAGCAAGCAAAAAATTGTTCATGCCACGTTATTATGATTTACTCTCCGAACTTTTGCATTTTAAGCTCAACATTTATTTAGCTTGTTTTAATCATCCCCGCCAAGTGCTCGTCAGTGGTTTTAAGCGGAATACAATAATTAAAGGACGTAATTAGTGCCAATTAATGAAGTACCACAACAGTACCTCCTCTATTTAATTTCTGCTTCAACTATTTTCGCTCTCTTTCTCTCTCAGCGTTACCCCTCAATCTGTTCTATTTTATATGCTATAATGTTATACCCTACAAAACAAAGTATGTACTACTCTTGAGGATATAAAATATTTTTCAGGCTTAAAGAAATTAAACCATAAATTAAATTTTAAAACCTTTTTTAATATAATATATTTAACAACAAATATAAAATAAAATATATATGTTATTACTAATTTTATTTTTAATTATTTGCCATAGAGCATAGTAAAATTTTATTATGCTTTTAATCATTTTTTCTGTAAATAACGTATTTAATTTACGTATACTTTATAGTAAATAAATAATTTAAAGCGACATTACTTACGAATGGTTTACACTATACTATGGTCAATTTTTAATAAATTTTGTTCTCATTACAGGTATTGATGAGTGACTAAACGTAAATTGTTATAAGTGAAATATATCAACTATGTATGTATAAGGTAATAAACGAATAAATATATATTCGTGTTTCTATGAATATATATATATACACACGAATACGATATACAAACTATATTCCAAACCAATGCCATGCTCAGTCTAGTCTCTTTCGATTCGCTATACTGATTAAAATCTGAATCTGGGTCAAAACCTGAATAAAGTGGGGATCTAACTTCAAACTATTTCACTTACACGAAAGAAAGTAATCTAAGCTAATATCATATCTTAAATAGAAAATATTAATTTTATACTGTTTTGATAAAAAATTCAAGACTCCAATTTAAAAAAAATAAAAAATTCAAATTTTAGATAATTTACAGATTTTGCCAACGAATTATATTATAAATCAAACTGATTTTGAACGTTTTTTTAGTATTCCTGTAGACGTTTTTACGAGAATAATTTTCTTCACTCTGAAGTTACCGCAAAATAATATCACTCTCTCTCTCTCTCTCTTAACGTAGCTGTGTTGTCTTGAAATTTTTCGAATAATTTTTAGTCATTTTTTTTTATTTTTTATTCGTTTCATCATCAGTAAGCACATTACTGCAAGAAAGTTAATTGAATCAAATAAAAGTTTTCTTAACCAATTTTTTAGTAAATACAGCTATTTTTAACTATATATTATTTTTGTGATAACAAATTTTTTCTACCATATCATTTTTTATATGTATTTGCTACAGAGTAATTTATTAATTAAAAATGAAATTCAATTCGTTATAAAGACGCAAAATTAATTATTTAAATATGAATATCAATTACTTGTCAAACAAGTAATAATTGAATCTTGACTCTCCCCTTATACGAAGTACATGTATTTAACATTTATTCTGTTATAATTTAAAGTCTGATATTAAGAACTTCTGTAATTTTAATATAAGGATCGATATAATTGAAACGTAAATAAAACTTCAGTCTTATTATTATTTCTAATGGTAATGGCAAATCAACCAAAGTATATAAATCAATCATTTAATTACTTACTATGCATCTCTCGAACAGAATTCTAGTATATTACTGTTAAGTTCGTAGAACTTAATGACATTTTCTTGTTACTTCAAAGTTACAAAAGAACTATTGCAGTAATATTCTAACATTTAACGTTAGCATTTCCTGCGAGAATATATTGAATGAACCTTATATATATATATTATTACCAATTAAATATTTATCTTCATCTAAATATAATAATTGATAGAAATATGTTATGCGAGAATGCTCGAGAAAATAATTATATATTCATATAAGAAAAAGTTTATTGAAACACAAATTCAGTGGGCAGAAAGTCACTCTAACAATTTTCAGATAAATCAAGCTTATTTTAATTTACAATATAACTTGTAAATTTGTACGCGGCCTATGAATTTTACATTATTATTTGCTTTAAAATTCTTCATTAATTTTACTTATTAAAATGTTTGTATTATTTTTTTGCAGAAACATTGCCAACAAAAACCATGACAATGTATACTATTTTTATTAAAAGAAACAAAAAATGTAGCTTTACTATTTTCTTAACATTCTTTCAATGAAAATTATATTTGCCCGAGCGGAAAAAGAACAATGGAATGAGGCTGGCTCGCGGACATGAGCCAGGCACAATCCAAACCACTGCCAAACCAATGCCAGCCTAATGCCATTCTAAAAAGTAGGAAAAAATCAAAATAACGTGG
>JABFPK010002093.1:0-10598 GCA_022817445.1 Habroteleia sp. ZL-2020
TAGGAAGAAATAATGCCATTATATTTGTATTATTTTCCATATATACGACATACATCCATTTTAATAACAAAAATGAGACTTTTTAAATGCACTTTTTATATAAAGTAACATATAATTTTTCTCAGTGCATGAACAAATATTAAGAAAAAAAGTAATATTTATATAATTAAAATTTTCTTTGAATTCAAAGAAAAATTATTGGTTTATTTTAAATTTTAGTAATGTAATTTAAATTGCTCTTATTATTGCTCTTTATTATTAGCTTTTGCACATTCGAATATAATTTCTGCTGTTTTCCACATGAATTTATTTGTAATCATTTAAAAAATTGTTTTTTTTTTATAAATGTACATAAAATTTTATTTCATCTCCATACATTAAAATTCACATTATTATTTTTATTTCTATTTATTACAACAAAGGAGGTGTATCAAAGGATGAGTGGGAACAATGTGCAAGGGGAAATATTTTATCTATTGATAGCTTCAAACATAGCATTGTGAAGAAACATAAATATGAAAACCCACTCAGAACATAACTGTAAAATTTCTCTAGCGTTTGTTAGTATTAATGCAACTGTGCTAATTTGTGTAAAAGTATTACATATTTACAGTAAAATATTATAATATAGATGTGGAGAATAGTATTATAATTCATGTGTAAGATTCGAAATACATGTAGGTATATTTTTTCTAAATATAATTATAAAACCAGCGATAGACATATGACAATTTTGTATATTTACATCTATGTATATTACATAGATATATTTCATAGTTTATGAAATATATAATTTAAATAAGTTAAATATATTATATTATACTTTTCACGAAAAACACCAAATATTTTGAAAGGAACATATCAAGCAATAAATATTTATGAAATATAAACAAAACTACCCTAATAGAAATTTGTTCAAATTTCGGATCAGGCGCTAGTCAGTTTATTCCCATTTTGGACTAGCCTTCTAGTAGGAATTTCTACTAGCATTAATTGGTAATTATATTATTCAAATTAAATAATATTAACATATATAAAATATATTAAAAGCAGAAACTTCTGAAAGAAACTATTAAAGAAGAAAAAAATTTTGTTAAAAGGAAAAGTAAGTGTTTACATATAATAAATTATATAATAAATTATTATTCATTGGTGATAACTTAGCCTATAAATATATTAACTGTTGATAACTAATAAACGAAAAAATTTATGTAGTTATTAAAAGTAAATATTTTTGTACCATTACATTTTAAAAGATCTTTAATGTTAATTTAAATTTTTTTATTTAGTGTTATAAAAATTTTATATATATATATATATATATATATATATATATTATATATATACATATCTCTATACTCTCTCTCTTTCTCTCTATATATATATATTTCTACTATGGTAAAAGTTTGTTAAGATTAAAAATTTCGAAATGAACAGTCAAGAACGGAACAATAAATGCAAGCCGTTAGAATCATAAATGTCATTTCATAAAATGTATAAAACGATTTACGAACATAAAATAAAAACTCAAAATTAAGTACGTCACAATTGTAAATGCTAATTTTAAATGCAGAATAATATAAATTTTAAAAAATCACAACAAGGAAATATTAATTATCACAATCAAAACGATACCTATTCACTGCACAGAAAAAAAATGTATAGTTTGGATAGCAATGTGTGGTTGTTGGAATTACATTTTTGAAGGAAAGAAACACGCGCCCTCACATACACGAGCGCGAACAAACATACGTATACACAAACATTAAATGTAACTAAAAATAAACCTAAATTCCATTCTTTATTTTTAATATTTATATATACGTATATCTTTTGTTTCTTTTTCCTTCAGAAATGTAATTCCACCATCCACGCAGTGCTATCCCAAGTACTTAATTTTCTACGTATGTATATTTAAATTAAAGACACTAAAAGAAGAATGTGAGAAAATTAGACATCTTTTTATTTATTCGCCTCTCCTAATTATATGTTTAACTTTGTATTAAATTAAATTAAATGTTATTCGTAAATACTCAAGCTGTTTCTAAAACGTTGAACAATGTAAATATTCTTCTTGGCGGATTTTTACTTCTGAGATTATTTGGTACTGAATTATCACCACTGAAAAAAGTGCATTGTGTAAATAAGTGTATTAATGAAATGTAAAAAATAATTTTTGTAATAATTATAAAATTCATAATAGAGTATTTTTTGGTATTTAAATATATATTCAATATATATGTATACTATTATTTATAGAAGCCGGAATTAAAAGTTATTTTGTTTGCTTGCAAACATACTAGTGAAAAAACGTAGGTTATTGTCTTTCATAGATGCTCTGTCTGTTTTGTTTTTAGTCATAAACAAAAAGGAAAAATAATGACATTTTATATAAAGTAGAGACTTGAGATGAAAAATAATATAATTATCTATGCACGATAAATTAAAGGACCAAGAACATCGGTCGACACTGATGATATTACTTGTGAAGTCTAATATTCATGATAAAAACTCTTATAGATAACATGTGGTCGCACATGTTGAAAAATAACACGAGCATCATATATTAATTCGGTTAGAGAGGTCTTCTTTATCTGAACAAATTTCCAGACTTAGCTTGATCAGATTATCACTTGTGTGTTCCAGTTACTTCAAAACTATCCCTAAACTAAACCCTGATTTCGTAACTGATTTATATAAATTTCATGTAAAGGGGCGTTCTGATTATGAAGATAGATTTGCATAAATCATATATGATAATTTTAATTTATTCAAATTTCTTATTTTGAATTACTATTATTTACTATACCTGCTATATTATTATATAAATTATAAATTATTAAGTTAGTTGGATTATAAAAATAAATATAAATTTCTAATTTTTATTATCTTAAGTAAATTCACAGCAAAATAATACGGCGGAATCTTTATATATAAAATTTACAAAACATAAGACTACAATTATCGCGATATACGCCGTCGATTCTTTTCAAAATGTCCAAAAATGCTGAAAAAAACATTGTTGATGCAACCGATATCAAATCCTTTTTTACCATTTGAAGGAGATTGACTACCTATCTGGACGATGGCTTACATTGCATATATACGTACCATATACTGATAGAAATATTGCAGCGAATTTCGGTCACGTTTTTGTCAGAAGTTTATTGTTGTTACATACATTAGAATCAGTATGAATAAAATTCTAGAATGTTTAGTATCTTAAAATTTTTAATTTATTAGAATTTTAAAATTATATACAATGCTTTTAATTTTGCTTATATTTATTATAATGTAAATTTTTTTTTAAATTTATACTTAGTGATTGTAATACATATTTAATAATACATTTAAACATTTATGTATATGGCACATATATGGCATCGTATATGTTTGCTAATTCCCATTTATATAGCAACATGTATGGGACATATATGGCTCATATGTGGCACATATATGTAATATCGGGAATTGAGGAAATATTAAAAAAATCGAAAGACGATTTCGTTATGACCGCGAGCCTGTTAAGTCTGTCTGTCTTTTCGAAAAACTTCGCTTATATTCCAAAACACACAACTAATGGAACAATGAAAAAACATACAAAATGTACGTACCAAACGCAGGTCGCAAAGCAATAAAAAATGTGCGCACCAAATGCATGCAGTACGAACGCCTCACTCAAACGTTAACTAATCTATACCTATCATAAATCTAACGAATAACCTAAATAAACAATGTAGATCTGTTCACTTTACAGTGCATCTACAAGATAAATTCCTTACAAAATATACCATTATCGTTATTAGAAAAATCCGATATTATATATATGTTCTTTTTTACATGGGAATGATATGAATTGCAAAAATATTATTAATTTATATATTAAGTTATATGTTATTAATAAAATTTTAATGGATTATTTTATTTATTTTAGTTTTAATTTGACGTTTCATCGATATTGATGTAGAGTTTTGCGGATCTGTTAAATAGAAATTTAGTGAAATGTATATCTGTGGATGATATCGAATCAATGCCAAAGTCGTTGATACTGAATCGATGTTAATCCGAGACTAGTTCATCGCCATTTTAATAACGAAATCCTACTGAAATCGTACTCTTGCTCAATAATATTTAGAATAAAAATTTATGTCAACATTTTCGATTTTGCTTCGATATCATTAATCAAGCAGACATACAAACATGAAGTCAGTATCGATTTGACTGTTTGTAACTTTACATCGACAATGATTTGATGAAGACATTGCATTTGTTCTCTTAGGAATATTAATTTTAATTAATTAATAATATAAAATAGCGCCATATTGAAGATCGTCAAGTTCTGAAGTTATATATTTCGACAGATATACTCATGTTGCGCGAGAATATGGAAATATTAATTACTTAAAAGATATCAAATATTAATTTGCTTATAAGTAATATCGATTATAACAAATTTAAACACTCATAATTTTTTGTAAATATAATATTAGAAATATATTTTTGATGCACTCCATATATTCAAATGAGTAACCATTTGACATTTTTAAGTAACTCTCGTATTCCTATTTCTAGGTAAAGGTTGGAAATGGTTAATTTTCTTATGGTGAAAAATCTCATCATTTGTATACAAATTTATCTGAAAAATATCACACATTTTTTCAGATGTTTTTTGAAAAATTTAATTGTTTAGTATAAATGTTTAAAAACTAGTTTAAATCTGGATTTTAAATATCTGTAAATATCAATTTTACGATTTTTTTAGAAATTGATTAAGTTATAAACATAATGTTTTAAAAATGCTCAAATACTTTCAGACACTTTGAGGAAGTTAATGACAATTTTTGAGTCAAATAATATTTTATATGTCAACTATATAAATTGATTAAATCAGTTTTAGGAATAGTTAGTGAACTTTAAGAACAACTCTAACATTGAGATATTAAATGTTGTAATTATTAAACAAATTTCATTAAAAACAAAAAAAAAATTTATTAATATTTATGCATTTTGAAACATAGCTACAACGAAATAAAAATATGTACGTAAACATATATAAAGAAACAAATGAAATTAAAAAAAGAGATATATTCTCTCTCCACATTTGTATTATAGAAATGAGTAATTAAAGCTGCATGCCATGAAAAGTCATACTTCGGCTACGTCGTGGAGTTATTTTTTGTTTGTGATTGTTATATATATATAACTCGGGAAAATATTGTGACAATCTGATTTGATAATAATAGCAGGGTAAACTTAAACAGTATAATTATAGTTTTAACATCAGAGAGATTTTTGTTAAATTATTTCAAATAAATTCTTAATAAGATTCGAAATAAAACAACATTTTTCAATATAGAATATATATTTTCAAAGAGCTATTAATATACTTCTAATAAAGTTTAATATATTTTATCAATATATGAAATATTTATTATTGCTAACTTTTTTAATTTTCACATAAAAATACAAAGTGAAAATATTAATCAGTTCTGTTAAACGCTTAATAAAACGCACTATTAACGCTTTTATTAAATATTAATCCTTAATTTATCTTCGGTCTATTAGTGAATTGATAAAAAGTTATCTGCAATTTCACCTTTGATTTTATAACAAGCTTTATCCCAAGTCTTATATAAAATTGGCATTCAAAAATTAATTAATAGTTTTATATATATTGGCTTCTGTATAATAATAATTATGCAGAATAATTAATTTATGAATATAAATTGTAACCATTGCTACAGTGATCATATTTGAATGTATAATTTTAATTATTATATATTTTATTAAAATTAATTATTTAATTGAATTTTAGCAATAAAAGCTGTGTATTTTGTGTTTTGAGGAGTAAAAGAATTTGAAATTAATATATAAGTATACAAATATTATAATAATATGTCGAGATTTGAAATAAAAGCAGAACAATTACTTTTCTTTAGACAAATTTAATGAACATTTACTATTGTGTTTTCGATAATAGAGAAACAAGTTACAAATATAAAATATTCATCGTAAAGCTTTTAAATGGAGCATTATTTATTGATCTTATATAAGGAGTCTACAGCATCGCTAATGATTATCGTGTATCGCTTTCGTCTGTTAGTATCGACAATATCGTATTTTTACTTTTGCTACTTGTACAATGTTTTGACGTAATCGTAAATTTCATTTAAAATCACAATTACAACATCAATGAAGTCAATTTAATACTAATAATTACTTTTTATTATACTGTTATTGAGAGTATTTACTTAAAAATTGATATTATTTCTACAATTATTTTAACTTTGATAAATGCGAATGTAAAACCTTATAATATAATGCTGTATACTTACTTAATGTTCAATTTTATTCACTGTAACATTTGTAAATGTAAAATCTTTCTATAATAGAAGTCCAATAAAAATACATCGCTCAATAAATAAATACGATTGATAAATATTTAATTTTTAGAAAGATTTATGTTTGCATTATTAATGTACCATTTTTTAAACAAAATAACAATAATATTACAATTATTTTTCATGTTTCATTTTTATTATATATATATATTCATTAAACTGTACGTATAAATTAATTTATGATGTTAAAATAATATAAGAAAAACAAGATAACTCACAAACACAAATGAATATTAAATTTACCTTTAGTTTAATATATCTGGATTTATATTCGTTTTGAATCAAAATATAATGTAAAAGGATGTTTACATACATTAATCAAGCAGTAAAATTGAATCAGTTGATTAATTTATAACCATATTTTTACACGAAGATAGCTCATGTTTGCCTTCACTTTTTCTCTGTAATTCGTGATTTTTTTAGATGTGTGTGTGTGTGTGTGTTTACATTTTTCTACAACAAAATATATATCATATTACAATTCAATAATTGTTCTTAATATATAATTTGATTTTGTTTTCTTTATTTTTTCCAATTATGGTTTGGATGTTGAAATTTGAAGGAGTTATGGAATTTTATATGCTGTGATTTTATTATTTATAACTCTGTACAAAAATTACGAAATATGAATTATAAAAATATTTTGGAATTTACCTAATAAAATTAATCATATTCAATTAAAAAAAATTACTAATGTTCGGTTTGTATGCCATGCAAAGTTATTAAATTTTATTTAGAAATTGCAGCATTTGCGGTTACGGTTACATTTTGCACATTTTTATTATCAATTATCTCTCAAGAGTAACTAGATGTTAAGATTTCAACCATGACCTTATCCAAATATTTAAGTTACTGAAAAGTCTCGAAGTTATAGTTTTCGTTAGTTTACTTTCCAAAGTTTATTGCCATCTACATTGAATTTGAACACATTAACGACGTTGAGTTCTTAGTTGGCCCCTATAAGCTATATGAAAGCTTTTATGAGCTTATATCTTTTTGAAGAAGCGTGTTGTTATTTTTGGAAACATATTCTTATAGATTTCCTTGATGAAATTCCGATTTCGTGATAATGTTCAATATAACGTGTTGATAAAAATTTTGCAGTGAAATTTATATTTAAAAATTAATTGGCGGTGAAGAAGAAGGCGAAGAAGTAACGAAAAAATTTTTATGAAAATTACTGTAGTAATATTAATTACTATAGTATTACTATATAATATTATTAATTATATTAATAATACTATAGTAATATAAATAAATTTTATCAAAATTATGACAAATTTTTTTACTCTGGTAAAAAGTTTATAATAAAGCAATCAATCCCCACGTTACTATAAAATATAGTAAATTTTAAACACGTGTACATAGTTACTTAAAACATTTGAAGAAACTTATATTTAAATATTCAATTTTCTCGCAGAAGTATGCAAAACTTGAAGAAAACATTATATTCATTATATATTTCAACTTTTTTAAAGTACTTTTTACTTTTAGGTATATGTTCAAGATCTTACTTTCTTTAGTGTTTTGTTGTAAAGATAAGGTATAGAATTGCAAAGCTATGATAATAATAATACATGATCCACCTTTTGGAAAAGAAAGAAAAGGAGTTAATTGTAATAAAACAACTGAGCCACACCTGCTAAGAGGTGTAAAGGATCACATTCGTGTAACAAAATACAAATCACTTTTGTATTATGTTATAGCTTTCGATATGGGAGAGAGTTCTGTAAACCTATTCTATTTTAATCTATTAAATAAAATTGATACAAGAGCCAATTCAAATTTATATTAATCAGTTTACTCGAAAAATTTAACTCAAATATTGTTCATAACACAAAAAACAATTTTTTATAACGTCCACAAATATAATTTTAAGCATTAATAAAAAATTTAGTTGAAATATTTTGTTAAAAGTCTGCATTTATTTCATTAATTTGTAAATAAATGATAAATCGTCATTGTTTTAATGCAAAACAATAAATTATCTAGTACTTGAAAAATATATTAAAAATAATTTTTTATCTTGCACACACATTAAATATATTTTATTCGAGAACTCAATACTTAAGAAAGACATGTATATTCTAATGCTTATATTCATATAAAAACGTTCGAAATTTTATTAGCTCTTATTGGATATCTTCCGAATAATTTCGAATGTGATCGAAAACGTGATCAAGAATTTTCAAATCGTTTTCTAGTATGTATGACCAAAATAGTGCCGAATAATAGCTGGATAATACATAGTGGTTTAAAATACCGATCGGAATCGAATATTTTTACTTTCTGCAAACATAACATTAACAAAAATATATTAAAGGATAAAAAAAATAATTTGATTATTAGACAATATTTTTGCGTAATAAATCAATATATTGTTTATTATTATTAGATATTGTTCTTGGGGATACACATGTACTTGCATCCAAGTGTAAGCAAAATATTGTATTTCTGTAAGTGTATATTACTTATTCATGTATGTAGGAAAAGTGTATTAAAATATGTGTGTTCTTTTATCAAAATTTTATTGCGAAATATAAATAATAAACATTCTATTAGGCATTATATTGTTTTTGAATTTGTATTATGATATTTTTTAAAGATAGCGCAATTTATAATTAATCAATATTTTATAATATACATGTATATAAAAGTTTATTATTTGCAATATAGTTCGTAACATATATATCTCTATCAGTCCATAATATTTTTTAACTTCCGTGGAACGTCCTAGGAATATATCGTGAAATTCCTAGGACATACCAGGGATATTAAATAATATATTATGCGCTCTCTCTCTCTCTCTCTCTCTCTCTCTCTCTCTCTCTCTCTAATATTGTCTTTTTATTCTTATAATTTATTAAAAAAATTAAATAATTCAAACTAAAATAAAATCTCTTTCTCTCTCAAAATATATACATTTATAAAATTAAAAGCATAATTCAAGAATATAGCTATGGAATTCACGTTACATATACATATTTAAAACGAAGTAGTACATTTAGATTTCAAAAACCACATTTTTACTTCTGAACAATAATATTAAATTTATAGGAACTCCTGATAATAGAAATCGCTTTTCCTTTTAATGAAAAAATCAATTATGACTTCTAAGAAGTGTTGCTTGACTTTTCCTTAATATCTTTTATAATGCGAACAAATATTTCATTTATAGTAATAGGATTTATAATGTATGCATTATTTGAGATTGATATTCATATAAGTACTCAAATTTGACAGAAATATCTAATTGTTTAACAAATGTTAATGTTCTTAATTATGAAATCCAATTCAAATTTAACTATTAGATATTTTTAACAATATGGAAAAAGTAGTGAATATTTATCGATTATATATGGTGTTGGTATTTTTGTAAAACTACATAGAAAAACATAATTTTAAATACTCATTTAGTATTGCAACTCGCTATTTGTGTCAATTGTATATATTAAAGTTACCTGAACGGAAAAAATAATAGTAGCTGACTATGTGACAAATTCTCGCCGCGGAATTTGTCACAATGTCCTACGGATTTAGTCATGTGTACCTGTAAATAGAGTTTAAAAATGTAAATATATAATTTTTAGAAATAATTTGTAAAAATAATTTTATTAAAAAACTTTTTATTATTAAATTCGTATAATAGTATCTCAAGAAAAATTTTACCTTTTACGAGCTTTGAATTTTTACACCTTATGTTAAAATCCTACATCTTACTGCTCCGCAAAACTTTTACTTAATTTTAATAGTCATAAGTTTCTTATTGAATGGCTAGCTAATAAATTACAATCATTTCAAATCAAACTTATAGTAAAGAAAATGAAATAGAAGATTAGTAGATCGGTAAGATGTTGGATTATCACCTCAGGTACAAGAGTTCAAGATCAGTAAAGAGAAGAAATTTTATTTAGAAATTAATATAAAAATTTAATAATTAAAAGTTTTTTATTAAAGTTATTTTAAAAATTATATATTTGCCAGACTATTTTTTCTACGAAGGATATAAACCCGTGTGGAAAAAACGCTCCCTTACCAACCTTAACAATCGGTCCAGTGCTGGATCACCACTACCCAGTAAGAAATTGCAGCATGGCCCAGTCTTGTTTCAGAACTGTCGCCCGTATTTCCAGTACTGGTGTCAATATTGAGCCAGTACTGATTCATTTGTTTTTCAACTCTGAGCCAGCACTGGGA
>JABFPK010002094.1:0-10600 GCA_022817445.1 Habroteleia sp. ZL-2020
CTTCTAGCAAAGAAAATCGGCCCCGCGCGGAAACGATGAGGACTCTTCGAGTAGGAAACGAGTATACGCGAGATATGAAGGCCACGGCCGAGGCATTCATGAACACGCACGTACCGCACGACAACCCTAACGAGACGCTAGAAACACCATCTCCGAAGCGGCACGGAACGTCTGTAACAACGTTTGGCAACATTCGCCAAATGGTAGGACGACCTTTGCCTACTTTTCTCACGGGTCATGGTTAATTCGAAACCTATCAAAGGAGGTTTGGCTTCTCAGAGGAAGATCGTTGCCGGTGTGGAGCCATAGACACACCGGAACACTTCCTCTTGTATTGCCCAGAGTTTGCGAATGAACGATCGCAAACACCAGACCGTCGCTGCCGGTCGCGACACCAAGACGGGCTGTGGCTGATGATAAAGCTGCACCGGCATAATGGGTCGGTGATGGACCGCCTTCCCGTGGCTCCCCGTGAACACGTGTGACTCGTAGAGAGTCCCGTGACTAAGTGTCCATTCGTCGACCAATCGACGATAGTTTTGGATTTTTCCGAGAACGTTCTGTCGAAATACTGTGGCATAGCTGGATAAATAATGCTGAATGCTCTTCATGGGCGCGGACGGCAGTGTCGACGCCCCCGGCGTCGACCTAATAGTGACTAACTCGGATCATATTCAACCGAAATATTTCGGTTTAAAAATTCGGTATTTTCGGTGTATTTTTAAGTAGTGCGTTTTTTCCCCTGGGTGTATATTCAATATATAAATAATAGTTAAGATATAAATATTAATGAATGAATATTTATATATCATTAATAAATATTTAAAAATTGAAATAAAACAAATTAACCTAAATAAATAATATGTATATATTGGAAAGAACTTCATGCACGGGGAGAAAAAGCACCCAGTTTGAATAAAAATGTCTTCAAAATTTAATTTACATTAACATTATATTAAAATAGTAAATGTTAACCTCAAAATATTGATAAAATAATAAAATCATAATTAAGGCAGATAAAATTCAAATTTCATTGAGTGAAATTATATTTACTATCTTAAAGAAATTCTTTGTCAATAGCCTTATTTACATTATGTGGAATTTCCACGTGGGAGACTTCAGATACATAAATAAAATAAAATACTAATAAGAAAAGTGTAATTATTTATTTAAACTTATCGAAATGCTTATCGTTTTTTTTAAATCTTTGGCCCACCTGGAGGATCGGTTTCAGGGCTTAGATTTTCGTGAATCTTTTTTCGCCGTGTTTAGGAGGGACTAAAGTAAGTGGGAAACAAAAAAAAATTCGTGCCAAAATCGTTCCGAACTTCAGCTACATAAGACTGATGGTGCTGTAATCACAACAAATGATAATTTGTTGGAAGTGCATGTTTTTATGTATGTAATATCGGGAATTGAGGAAATATTAAAAAAAACGAAAGACGATTACGCTATGACCGCAGGCCTGCTGAGACTGTTCATTTTTTGAAAAACTCCGCTTATATTCTAAAACACACAACTCACACAACAATGAAAAAACATGCAAAATGTGCGTACTAAACGCAGGTCGCAAAGCAATAAAATATGTGGCAGCAAATGCATGCGGTATGAACGCCTCACTCAAACGTTAACTAGTCTATACCTTTCATAAATCTAACGAATAACCTAAGTAAACAATATAGATCAGTGCGCTTTACAGTGCGCCTACAAGATAAATTCCTTACAAACTCTACCGTTATCGTTATTAGAAAAATCCGATATTGTATGTATAATTTAAATTACCGTTTATGTAAAAGATTTCATAAATTCAAATTTGAAAAAAATTGTTTTTATGGTAATCTGAAAGTAATCTTAAATTAAATTGTTAGGAAATTCGATATTTGCTGTTATCAATTCAATATATAATGTTTGATTTTGTGATATTTTGGTTGAAAAAATAAAGAAATTGTTTTTCGAAACGGATCTTTGTAACCAAGGTAATATACTAAAGATTTTCTAAAAGATTGATTGAAGCTAATTTTGCTCACTATAACCGAGTTTTACTAATCTAGATTTGCATTCGAACGATAACATACTTAAATCGAGGCAAATATCGTGATATTTCACTTTCGTAGGAACAATTTATAAAAATATGGTCATGTAGTACATACAAACATTCTAATTTCTATCAGTTTCTTTATTTTATATGGCATTTTAATAAATAATACAAAATTAAAAACTATACCTTTTCGGCACACGTTTTTCAATTAATATGGCGTTTTATAAAAATGAAATCGCGATATTTTAAGTTACAGGCGAAATCAGTTCTTTGTTTTAGCAAATTAAGAATGAGACTTAAATGATGCAGAAAACTTGCAGAAAATACCATGTATTTTTTTACTTTACATAAACAGTGTGTTACAAATTTACGCTACAGAAAACTTTCAGTGAGAAATTTGTTCATTATGATTTGAAGAATATGTTGACTACGTTGTAAGTAAAAATATTAAAATATCAAATTTTCCAAAATTATACATTTCCGTCTTTCGCTACACACTGTTTTAATGTAAACTGATAAAAGCACGATTTAAATTCACATTGAATTTGTATTATCAATTTATCGTGTTTTATAAACTAATTTGGTCTACAATTGCATGAGATATCATGATTTTAGTTTTATATCGGGAAGATATAATTTTAAATTGTATTGTATTATAATATTTTATTTTTATTACAGTAAAATGCGTTTCATACGTCCTGATAACATGCATCCTAGTGAAAAATTTTTTGTACCTGTGTGTTTCAAAGTTTGCTAAGAGTTTTCAGCAACAAAGTATAATTTTAATCAAATAAAGAAGGATAAGGAGAAACTCTTTACAGTAATAGAACTACAAACGAAATGGTAACGCAAATGAAAATGTGCAAACAGTACGTTAAATTTAGCTAAAAGTACGCTGCAATGGGTGCGGGGTTAGCGGTAGACCCTTAAAGCATAAAGTACGCAAGTGTAGCAATTCAGATTAAAAAATATTGCACGTAAGTAAGCACGTTCGAATCAACGAACAAAAGTGTGGATAGTTTAGCATTTTTTGGCGTTCAACTTTATCTCAAAATCATCTAAAAATGTAAGACAGTAATGTCTCATATAGTATAACAATGTTTCGGCAACGAGCAAAAGCACCTACAAGTCACGTAAGTAACTCAAACAAAAGACAAATAACGTATGTAAGAAAAAGTAAAGTAAATGTATCACGAATGCAAGTACAATTAAATACACAAAAGTATTAAAAGCGAATTATGTATTTCCGAAACTAAAATCGAACGCCACCCTCATATTTAACGTCGGTTTCGCATGGCAAACTCAAACTAATTTACCCTACGCAAAATCATAGCTACTGCGGATACATATTCGTAAGAGTTGATTATTTCAATCACGACGCATTCATTTTATTTATCTAGGATGATTTCGTCACTTAAAACTACCAAAAACTCCCGAGAATCAAAAGAAATGTAACTTACAATAACTATAGGGTGGCCGTATAATGATCACCGTTAGTATGAGCATAAAATAGATAAAAGACCACGAAAGAGGAAGAGAAAATAACGAGCATGAAAACTACAATTCTGAGTGAAACAAAAACTAGTAAAATCAAAGGTAAACTAGGCTTGAGTGCACGGAGCCCAGGGAGAAACTCGGTTCTCGAGGTAGCCTCTGAGACGTAGAGCTTTGAAAGGAAAACGCTCTGACGAGGATAGTCCGGCGTCGAGATTCAGGAAAAGGTTGGATGGAGAAAGGACATACTTACACTTGAGGTGAAAAACTCTACATTCTCGCATCAAAGTTCTCTGGTCTTTCTAAGTGGCAGCGGCACGTTTGTCCTCCTCGGCGTCCAGCACAAGAATGGGCAGTAAACTTGCTCAACGCAAAGCTCAGTACGACGTGGGATGAACGAGAGTAGAGAGCGTCTATGTACTACTTACACAGGCATGCGGTGTTTCTCCGAATCAAAACAATATTCGCTCGTAAGACATTGTTTTGAATTTGTTTTGAAGCACATTTAAGGGCAAATAAATAACATATTTTAAAATTCAGGGCCGTAATTTTTTAATTCTAGGCCAGTGCTCTTAATCTCAAAAGAAAAATTAATAAAATTTGTCAATTTTTTTACGCTTTTTAATAATGAAATCAGTTTTATTTTTTGAAATAATTTTTATTAAAATTTCAGGTCCGAATCTCCAACAAATCAATATGTCATTCAGATCGTCTCAAGATATGATATTCACATCAGACTAGCTATGGACTCATTTATCGTTATCAACTTAAATGCCAAAACGAACGTTTGCAATTGAAACTGGCGTTGGGGATTTTTAATTGGCCCCAAAAGAACTAAAAAAAATTATCTTACCTCATTTAACAAAAAAGATAACAATGTTTTTGTTACCTTAATCAAATTAAGAATCGTATTTACCATAGCTTTCTCCCTTTCTATCTTTCATTTTGCTTGTTTTTAATTTATTCCATATTGTTTTAAATTGTTAATTTTATGTCCTAAAACCAACCATAAAATACGGGATGATTTCATATGAATTATGGACACAAAAATGTTTAAAATGCATTTCTATATTTTCTTCTTATTTTTTATCCATCTCACTATTAGAAAAATAAAAATTTATTTTCCGAGTTTCTCAAAATTGCCAATATTGTTTTTATTTATTTATTTATTTAACGGGTATACACCCTTTAATATACACAAGGAAAGTATAAAACAAAAAATATATACAAAAAATATAAAAACATCACGAAAGTACAAATTTGGTATGTGTAATTAGTCATATAGGTTTTTTATTTAATTTTATATTAAAAAAATCTGATTTTAGATAAGTATTTGGATCAATTTGAATGCGTGTAATTACACATTCACATTGGTCCAATTTTGGGAATAGAAACTAAGAGAATCACTGGACACTCTGGTTGGAATTTCGTTCAGAACCTTTGCCAAAGTTGGAGAATTTCAAATTTTGAGACAGTGTCTGGTAGAACGAGACACGAGCATTGGACCATTTGTTAGTGAGACACCAGGTAACTTCTGGATTCGAGGCCGATACCTCCGACGTCTCTTCGATGTACGTGATGTTTGTTTTGACTCCAAGCGGCCACACGACGTGTAGCTGGTCTTTGTTGAGCTGTAGCAAGAATACGATCAATACGAATAAGGCATTGAACATCAAAAACGCGAAGACAGCTTTATTTCGTAATTCGACCAAGTCCCCTGCTATTCTTGCCTGTTGAAAATCAAATGGAAAAAAAATATTGGATTAGTTAAGTGAATTAAGCTCCATTGGCGACCGTTGCACCTGTCCGGTTATGTTTGGCACTGTTCTCCATAATTGTCTCCATTTGTTAACCTGTTATCTATTATATTAATAGTTACGGTTTTAGCCGGATAAGCACCACCTTATCACCAACGGAGTTTTTGTTTACCTCTTGGGAACTTTCGTCATATGTGATGTTTGTCCTGATACCAAACGGCCATTTAATGTGCAATAAATCCTTGTTTAGTTGCAGGAGAAACACGATCAGCACGAAGAGGGCGTTCATCATAAAGAACGCAAAGACACTCTGATCTCGTAGGTCTTTAAGATCTTTGGCAATACGGGCCTAACATGGGGGAGGCAATTGCAATAAAATTGTATAAGATTAACAGTTTCAGAAACATACAAAAAGTAACAAAAAGCAATTTTGAAAACAGGTAGAGTAATCATGAAAGTACTGCTGGGTTATTTTCAAATAAAATAAAAGAATATATTAATCAGTGACTCAAATTAGGTACAGTTAGGTGATGTTAATTTTTAATATTCTATCCCAGGCTGTCAGATTGATTCAGCCTTACTTTTGCTTGGAAGTATTAACACAAATACCTTTTCAGCCTTGTCTTCATCAATAGGATAAAGATACTTTTCTATCAAGTCATTCCAAAATTGTTCTTCTTGTTGGGTTAGACTTTCGATTTCCCCTTTCTTCAAAGACTCGTCGTGAATCCATAGAGGAGATAGGTAGTCTCTAGGTGGATTGCCAGCTGTGTTGTTGCTCGCTACCGTGTCGGTTTCGCTATCGTCATCCTGAGCATCTTCCTCACCTATTGCACCCAAGTGGTCTGCCGTTCGTGAGCCAACGGACGAGGCTCTCTTTCTGTGCAGGTGTCCGTGTGGGTCTATGTGTCTATAATACACAAATTGCATTACATTTTCTGGCTTTTTATATATTATATGATTATTGAAACTGTGTATTTATCGAACTTTACTTTTCTATGCCTTCCAATCGTTTTCCAAGTTGTTCCAAGGATTCCGCGATAGCAACTAGCTGCTGTTTTTCATCCGAAGGCTTTCCATGAGTGCAAAGCATGCACTTGAACAAGCCAGCTAGAGAAATTTCAATAGATCCTTGGTCGTCGTCGTTGCTTCCAGCCCCGTTTTGAAGGAAACCTAGTAGGGACTTCTGTTTTGCCTTCCTCTTTGCTTCTTCAGCTTCCTTCTTCTCTTGTTCCAATTCCTAAGCGAGCATTCATTTTCTCAAACTGCTATTATTTCTTTTATTTTTCCCTTACACCTGGGCTTCTAGTACTACTATTACAGTATTAGTATAATACTAATCAATTAATTAGGATAATATTTATTAAGTAATTAGTATAATAAAGCAGTTACCTACAGCGTTAAAACCTAGTGCCATGCTTTGGAAAATAGAGTCATCTTATATATTAACCGTCTAAAGTTAAGTTGCCTGGTGGTTAAATCTAAATTAGCTTGAGTGTAGTTATTATTATACGTCTGTTACTTGGAAAATTACAGAGGCATCTCTGATTTCCACCACCAATCCCGCGATATCCTGTATCATAAATATGACAAACCTTCTTCGTCTTTTTTACTTGAACTTCACGCGTACCCCATGATACAACGTTTAGATTTATAATGGAATACAAAATCAATAGTAAGTACATTGATGGGATTGACAGCAGATAAATTATACCGGGCACAATGCACCAAAACTCTTGCGGATGCAGACATGCTGCTATGAAAAACGAGCTTGATAGAGATATCAAGAATATGGCGGAAGGCGAACCAATTCCGTCCTCGCCTAGCTGTAGAGCGGTACCGACTATCACAGCCATCATGATCATTGCATACGCCGTTGATAGTATTTGAGCACAAAGCAACTGAAAGTAAATTGTTGTCAACTTCGGAAGATGTATTGGGTTCAAGAAAATCTATACGGATACTGGGATGGAGACGCTTCATACATCGGAAATCAATGAAAACAAACATTAAATTAAGTATTTAATTAAGGAACTCAGTTCTCTTTCTAGGTTAATTTTCTGGATAATTTCCAAGGTTTCAAAAGTCAGGTCTCCACTTAAGGATCTTTATGGATTTTTTAAGAAAAATTCAATAATTTAAAATTATATTTATCATATAATACTTGTATGTTAGCTTTGCATGTGAAGCAAATCATCATGAACAGCAGAATAGGTATAATATTGTAGTAGAAACTTGTCCAGTTATCGATTTTGAAGGCAGCGACAAAGGCTCCCACCAACATAAGGAATATAGTGCCAGGGCCCAAAATGGTACCTCCTGAAAATTTATTATATTATAAAGTTATTACACGTTGTTACACGGAAAGAAGTTTCTAGCAATTGTTGCACTAGATCTAGTCACAGCACGACCTACGCTTCGCTCGACAGCAGAGCCATTTTTAGGAACCCAGCGCATTCAAATACGCGTGAAGCAATAAAGGAGGCGCTGCTGCACTTCGTTCATAATATGACATTTCTGCTAGAGGGCAGAAGCGCTTCGAAATACGTGTAAAGCAATAAAGGGGGCGCTGTTGCACTTCGTTCATAATATGACATTTCTGCTAGAGATTAGTAGCATTCACAAAATAAGAAAACAGCGCCTCTTCTGCTAAGAGTTAGAAATCTAATGTTAGAATTCCTAGTAATCAGAAATCCTAGTAAGATAGCAGCGCTATCGCCTAGAATAGCGGCTGTCCTAACTTCTTTTCGTGTATACTAAACTTTTTTGTTTGACTTTACGGACTTCAAGTCCACTTATAGAGGGAAATTAAAATGCTTTGTCAGAGAAACTTACCCATTAGAAGAGCTTGGTAGAAAATATAAGGCAAAGAGATGTTGTCATTAATTTTAATCGTTTGTTTAGCATCAGAAAGCAAATCCAAAATATTGGCAATAGTTGACGGCACCCATCGCCTCCTTTGGTTATAGAATTCATTGAATCCTTCTGGAGCATGAGTATAAGCATCACTCGCAGCTGAATATTCAACCTGAATTGATCAATTCAATATTAGACGACTATTCGATTTCGTTCGTATTCTTTATTGTAATAATTGTTGTAATATTAAGTTGCTATACGGACCCGATATCCTCTTTGTAAAAGTAACGTGCAAAGCCATCTATCCTCTCCTTGATCGTATTGCACATAATGTCTAGCTTCGTCGGATCGAGTTGTGTATTTCTTCATGACATTGTCATCCATAAGAGCTTTTCCTCTAAAGAGTGAGAAACATCCAGGACTACAGAGTACGCATCCAATCATGTGTTCGGTAGCTTTTTGAAGCCAATGACCAATAGCGTATTCAAACATTTGGTACCACACCATTGGTCCTATGGATTAGAGTAACTTTCTTGTAAAAGTTGTTCTTTCTTTCAAATATATAACCTAAGACTATATAAATAGTTAGGATGAGACACACTGTACCTGATCCAACGGGATGGATTCTACCGCAAGCTGCTCCTAAATTTTTATTCTTCTTCATTAAATCAACAAGTAGTTTTACTGCAGACGGTTGAAAGTCAATGTCTCCGTCTAAGGTCAGCAAATATGTGTTCTCAGCAATTACTTCTTTTCGGTCGACGCTAATTGGGGAATCCATTAGACGGTGTCCCAACAAGTAGTACATGTACATCACCTGGCGAGAAGAACAATAAAATATTAATATTATTTGATATTTTTGCATTTTAAAAAATCATATAAATTTAACGCAACATTTAAAAGGTCTCAGAATACTACAGTAAATTATTTCAAATTCTATAAGCTAAAAATAATTGATGATTCTGCAGAGATTAAGGTATCAACTAACTTGACTCCAACGTTTTCTGTGACGAATTTTACTCTTGTCTTTCAAATGAGCGATCATTTTCGTTTTGCCAGGGAGGGTCCATATCAATCGTCCACCATAAGGTGTTGGATACTTCTTCGGGGCTCTGACATGCATTCGAGTTTGATGCACATCAGATGCTGCTTCGTCTAAAGTGCCAACCAGCAATTTGACAAACCGATTCACTTGCGATTCATTTTCATCTATGTCGGACAATTCAAATGCGTCATCAAAGAATATGTGAGCTGAAAATGATAAAACAATGAAACATTTGTTCAATACAAATTTATATTCTTCAATGATGAAATCAAGATGTGAAATGGAAACATCTATAAAACTAAATATTTTTTGTAGCAAATTTCTAAAGAATAATTTTTGTGCACTCACTTTCAAATTCGTAATAATCCGGGTCGACAACTCTCAAATACTTTTGCGCTACACGTCTGGCACATTGATCTTCGTCTAGTCGCAGGATACTCTTTAAGAATTCCATCATTTCTTCCTTATTTTCATGCCACATAGTTGCACACGCAAAAATTCTTGTAACATGGTCGCAGCTTTTGACGGCAGATGGTGGAGTACTAGTGCCATCTGTTTGCTCGTAAATGGTTTCGTAATCACCATCTCCTTTTTCCTTTTCTATGTCAGCAAGGTCCTAAAAGATGCTTCCAATGACTACCACGTTCATGCAATTGATTAAATCAACAATTCGAGTTCTTACCTCCACTTTGACTTCAGGTTTATCATCCCGTTTTCTATTTAGTCCTAAAGATTGGTCAATGAGCAACGAGTCGTACATAGGCATAACGAACAATTTTTCGGTTGCAGCAAGACGCTCGCATTTCGGCGTCCAGATGTGCAAGGTGATCCATGTCTGTGACAGTAGCCATAACAGCCAAACCCAAGCGTATTGTTTCGATACGAAGTCATTGAGGAAATTTTGTGGCGGTGGCTCAAAGAACAAGTAATCTGGTATAGTTCCGTGGAAGAAGCATGGATCACCAGCACGAAGACCACAAGCAGCTATCAGTAGTGATATAGACAATGGTATGGTAAGGTTGACCGGAAAAGCATAACTGAATCCTTGGATGAGGATTTTACAAGCGAACTTTCCTGAAATTGAATACGTTCATGAATAAGCAACGATGACTTAATGAGCTTATGTTGCAATTTCTTTTGAAGGTCTAATGTGCTTGAACAGTTGTTCACTTGCACAAAGTACATTATACCGACAAGTGTAACTTGCAAACATGCGACGCGAAGGAGTCTCACCAAATATGTAAGCTATGTAGGCGCCAAAGATTTGCAAGAGCAGCACATAAACCGCGGAATTAAAATCCGCATTAACTGTTTCTGTTTCCCCGTTAGGCAGAATGTCTGCTAAGTCCGTTATTGTGCCGCTTGCTGTCGGTCTGATACCTTGCACGGTAATCTTATGCTCTCCGAAGG
>JABFPK010002095.1:0-10594 GCA_022817445.1 Habroteleia sp. ZL-2020
TAATAAATGTAATGTTAATGTAAAATTTAATTCATAACATTGTGGTTCTAGAGTTACATTCTGAAAATTACATAAAGATGAATTGTTATATTTGAACCAATTCTTTTTGTATAATTTTCCTTCACACTATATAATAAAAATGATGTATTCTTTTCAAATGCATTTAATAAAATACACATTTTTTCCATGTTTAGGAGCTGAAATTTTTGCTAAGCGCCGAAAACGATCTGAAAAATGGATTGTTGAACAAGATCATCTAGATACTCCAACAAATTTTCAATTTAATTCTATATGTCCCGAGAAACAGGTATGTAATTATTGCATTGGTGAGAAGAAAAAAAAACAAAATAGCTATACCAGTTCAATTTGCATTTTTATTGAATTATTATTATTAATATAAGTACCTTATTCCTTTGGGTGGTAGTCATTTTGTCCCAAAATCACTCAATTATCACCGCTATTAAATTATCGAAAAATTATTTTTCGATATAATGACTACCACCTACACCAATGTATGTTGGAATTTGTTGAAAATCTTAAATTTGTATAACAAGAAAGTACTATGTATAAGCTTTTTAATCATATCATATGTAGTATCCTGTTTTAAATCATTACACATATATTTAAAAAAATGTTCAAACACTTTAAAATAAGCATTTCCTTCAACAATCAATTATTTATCAATTATTTAAGTTTAAAACTCTATTCTTTTTTAGGAAAGTGATCTAATAAGTTCAGAATATCAACATTGTAATAGAATTACATCTCCTTCAACATATAAAAACAAACAACATTATAATTTATACAGTCCAACTGATACTATGGATGATAAAACAATGGCATTTACAGGTAATTATATAAAACTAAAAAATAAAACTGCTTAAATTTGGTTCGCTGCTTTTAATATATAACTGCTATGAAATTTATTTTCGCTTAGTTTTTGATATTAGCAAACTAAATTTAATACACAGTTGCTTCTTGACTATAATAAATAACAAAATTACACA
Source organism: Habroteleia sp. ZL-2020 (assembly GCA_022817445.1). Classification (NCBI taxonomy): domain Eukaryota; kingdom Metazoa; phylum Arthropoda; class Insecta; order Hymenoptera; family Scelionidae; genus Habroteleia; species Habroteleia sp. ZL-2020. The sequence continues at coordinate 1,008 of JABFPK010002095.1, forward strand.
ATAGAATAAATATATCAACTTGAAAGCATGAGTCATACGAACTATAAGAAACATTTATGAATTGTTTAGAAACATTTAAATTTGTCATTGCCTTTATATACATACTTGAAGAAATAACGGTAAAAGGATTGTCTTGAACATATTGAGAATAATTAATTAATTACTTAATTTATTTTCTGTCGTACTTGAATAAATATACCAACATTAAATTCTACTTTTATTACTCAATTTGAAAATACAGGATATCCTATATCATTTTACCCTGGACATCATTATCACCCCTGTAACAATAATTATTCTCGCTCTCCTGGAGTTCAAAAAATTTATTTACGTGAAGTAGCTGTAGGGACTGAGCCAGACATTCAGGATTATATGCCTTGTAAAAATAATCAATACAAAAAAAAGCCACAAAATTTTTCCAATAGAGATGGACCGTATTTCAATTCAAACTCCAACTACCGCATTAATTCTCAAATTGCTTCCAAAAACGCTGAATTGTGCAATGCTAACGTTCATCAAATTGGCCGCAAAAATAAGGAGAATGGCGGAAAATGTCTTTCGCCTCAGTGCGACGACGATAATGACTATACTCCAGTACCAGTTAAACAGCTCATTCAAGAATTTGAGAAAACTTGTAGACCGGTTATGCAATATAAAAAAGTTAAGTCAAAGTCCGTACCTACTAACAATAGCAACGATATATACCGATTTTTCGAATCTTATACCGTTGACAATAAATATCAAAATAATAATGACCGAATACGTCAGAATTGTGACGATCAGGTTTGTAAAACGTGTAAAGGCAACGGGTATACAAGTTCCGAAGACCTAGACGATGGAAATGAAGACGAAGATGACGAATCGCTTGAGGATTCTATATCACAGATTGATCTTTATCATATGAAAACTTTTAAAAATCCCCCAGTCAATGATGTTATAGGAAATGGTTCGACTTCAAACGCTAAACACTATTGTGGGATAGAAACTGATTACAATAACGCAAACATTAAAACTAACAATAATCCGTATAACAATTTTGACGTACCAGAAGTCGAAACTAAAGATCTACTCCTTAATTATTTTGAAAATGACACTTTGGATAATTCAAAAACAACCTCTAAAGCATATTCTCCAATTTATGAGGACCGCGTGATTAATAAAAACATTATAGGCAAGTTTTCCATAAATTTTACAAATTTTATCTATTAAGTGCACAAATATTTTTTCTGTTAAAAAATTCAATGTATACAGAAATGCATATACAATGAATTCAACTGAGGAAATGGAAACAAAGACTCTATGCAAATGTAATATCTTTTTTTTTCTCTACATGATTTTATATGTCTTGATGTTATTATTTAATATGGTGTACTTAATATATTATGTTGTAAATATGAAAAAGAGCAATGAGAAATACAATTATAGAAATTAATAACTCTTAATATTATGGAGAGACTTTTAAAATGTCATAATTTTCATATCATTCGAAATAATCTAAGTGTCCACTTTAAAAGAAGCTTCTAGGATAACTTTGGCACTGAAGATGTCACAGAGACGTCAATTTAAGGGGGCACTATGATTGTCTCACAGCTTGATAGCATGTCAATAGCTTATTGAATTTATAGTTTGAAGAAAAAATTAACCCTTAGACCGTTGGGATTTGAGAATATCCATTTGTTTCAAAAAATAGTTCAATCATATTCACTGCCTAGACTCTGAAAAATCTAAAAAGGGAAGTTTTCAATTTATAGAGATATTTACAGTAAAGTAAAGGAAAAGAGTAATCACAAAAAAATCACACAAAAATGAGAGAAAAAAGAACCACTATACTCTAGTAGTTTTCTAACGGTCTAAAGGTTAATCACATTTGGATTATCATTTGCTTATTTTACTAACAAAATGTATTTAACCAATATTATAATTTAAAAAGAAAATATTTAATATATGCGCATGTAATAACTTTTTTAAGTAGCACGTTGAGGTATTTTTATAGTAAACGTAAGAAAATATCACAATCTTGCATAATGGAAAAAAATCATCCTTCTGATTGATTATCTTTGTTATAAAAATATGTTGTATATATGGCTTTTATATTTTACAGATTTGAAACCATCAACTACGTACACTGGCCCAAAATTGTCTAGTTATCAAAATTTAACTAATTACAATACTGCTCCAAGAGGATGGAACCAATCACTTTCAGTGTATAAGCCTGTAAAGTTTGAAAAACCTCAAGAATCTCTGGTTTATTCCGATTTTTAATTAACGACTTGTTCGAAGAAATTCTCACGGTATATTTTGTGCAACGTACTTTGCTAAACAGAATATATATAAGAATATGTTCTATAGGTAAAGTTATTTATATTCTATTTTTTGTTTTAATTTTAATTTTTTAATTGTATATAATATATTTAATTGTTATTTGCATCAGAATGTTTCTAATTATGAGCGTGGATTATTTAAAAATGTTTCTGTTATGCACATATCAAGCAGGCATTATTTTCTCTATTATAAATAAATGAAAAAATTAATTTTGTCATTATTCTTTGCAGATGTTACTAACATGAATTTAACCAATTACGCAGAATTTTCCTCGAAGAATGACACAAATTTAAAAGAAGAAATCATCATTAATATGCCACTTGCCTTATTTATCTAAGAGTTCAATTTAAATAAAGGATTTGAATTATTTAACTACAATGCGTTGATTAGTTGTCTGTATGAAGTTTAAACGCAGAAGTAACAATTGTACGATGTTCCTATATTTAAATAAATTAAATATGCTATATTTTTTTAATATATTACCTTATTATATCTCCCGTAATACATAACAAAAAGCTATTAGCACATCTTATCTTATACTATATACATAAGTAATTAATCGATAATAAAATAGTGATGCGCCAATATGTGTCAATTATTAATTAATATAATTCATTCCTTTTTATAACTATTTTAATATAAAGTAATGTTTTACGAAATTTTATTTCATGAAATTGTATTTAGAAGATATTTTTCAAATATATTAAAGGATAATATATATTATTATAAAAGGATATTGTACAATATAAGTTGATAAAATCATGTATAGTATGGGTGTCAAAAATACAGAAACAGTCAATTTTATACCTGGAGAATCACACATGTAGAATTGAAAAATCTGCGTATAATTTTTCAAATATAAATGTAGACAATTGAAACAAAAATTTTTGCATAAAAATACAAAAAAATTAAGGAACATTCAATAAATCAATAATTTGGATTGATTTGAATGAATAATTAAATGATCCCAAAGTTTGCATCGGTTAATTTTTCCCGCATTCTATGCTCATGTTATAAAGATAATATATTTCTTCATAACGTGCAGTTCTTGGCTTGTTTCTGTACTTAAATTCCCACTCTCTTGTATAAATTATTATCAATTTGAATTGATATGAAATATATAATTATGTTCTTATTGAACTGTATTTTTGTGCATTTTAATATATGTGGTTGTAATTTTATTTAATTATAAAAATTATAGACACAAATTTCGACATTATCTAATAGCAATAGTAATAAGACATTTGTTTTTGCAGCCTAAAATAAATTATTTGTTTATTATAAATTATGAGCGTTTATGACAAACAAAATACATTCATAAATATTTATATACAGTGAATAATATATCAATTACAAAAAAAATTTTATCAAGTAAGTTGTGTGTTAACAAAACATACGCAAGTCATCAATAATAATAAAATGTAAAAAATGCACATTTGTGTGTGTGTGATAAGCAATTTAAAGTAGGATAAGCTAGTAATAGAGAGTGAACGTTTTCATAAGTATTAAAATAATTTTTTTTAAAATGTCGAAAATATTTCTTTTGTATCTTTTACTTTCTCTGATAACCGTCTGTATATGTGATGATTCATCTATTGGTTCATCAAATGCAGATTCAAAAGGTACCATAAATATATTTATTTATATTAACTTTATAAGAGTAAAAATATATTTTACTAATTGAAAATGATGCACATTTATAAACTATTAGAGCAAATTTTATTTTTATGGTTCTTATTAACTTCACTGTTTAGTTGTTTTATAAATGATGCAAAAATATAAACAATTTAATATTAATATTAATATAAATTGAGAGGATAGGGGAACTAGTTCACAACTTGGCAAATTTTTTTTTAAAAATTGTAAAATTGTTTACTATTTTGTATTAAACAAATATTTCTTTTTAAAATTGACTAACTACTTTGTTTCTTAATTTTAACAAGTACCAAATCTTATATTGCGAGGTAGCAATAAATAATAAATGCAAAAATAAGTATGTAAACCTTATTTACATAAAATATAAAATAAAAATTGTCTCATTTATAGGTAATGAATTACAATTAGTTGCTATAGAGACAGTATTAGACGATGGATACAATACAATAAAGCCTGTAGTTTCTGCAATTGTAAAAACAATATGGGACACAACGTTGGGTTTAATATTGGAAACTGTTAGTGTTCCCACTGATTTAGCCACAAAAATTACTGAAATTGTTTATGAATTTTATCTAGGTAAAATAAAAATATAAAATAGAATTAATTAATAATATATTATGAACTGAAATTCAAAGCACTGTTTCTATGTTAAAAACATTTTCATTTTACTAAACAAATTATTTATTACTGTAAAATGGAAAATTGGCAATAAAAATATGTGGAATTTCCAGATGATGTCGAATACGGTTAAGCAACATCAGGTTCGATCTTACACATAGTGACAGAATTTAAAGTATACCCGCGATTAAAAGTAATATAATTTCCTCACCAACATAGATTTCTAAGTGAAACGATCACTCGCGAGATTGATATACAAACAGAAATCGTACATTCTTAACAATTTCTATGTATCTCAAAGCGTTCTGAATTTTTGGGCACAATAAAAAAAAGCACTGAACACACATAACTTGTTACTTTAAGAAATAAATAAAGATAAAATCACTGACCTTATATATATTTATCTTTATTTATTTATTTATTTCTCATGTTTATATGTTCACACACACATAATGTCTTTTATTATTGTGTTAAAAAATAATTGAAAATTAATTTTTGTTTATTTTTATTATTCTCTTATTTAGGATAATAAGATGGAAAAATTAACGTGGAAAGAATGATACCAACGTTAAAACCTTGAACTGATAAGAAATTGCCAATTTTACTTTTATCCGATTTACTTTTATCAAAACATTTTATGTTAGTAACTCTTTTTCCATATTATTATCCCTGACCATACATGTTGGATTGTGAATAAAGTAGTTTGATAGCTTTTTTAGTTATTATTGAATTAGTTATTAAGTAAATATTCAGACGATTCTTAATTAATAGGAGAATACCACGTTAAATAAAAAAATAGTTTTAATGATGTAATTTTTATTAATTTACGGAACTCGTTTTTTCCACCTCAAAAACTAGTTCCGTACTTACAGCAACAATGCACAACAAAAATGTATCTTTTGCAAAAAAAATATTTTCCCAGAGTGATAGAATCGTCTGTTGATTTCAAACTAAATTTTTACGTTTTCCTAAGAAATATATTTACAATAGCCCTAATCTAGTAATTGACGCTTGAACAACCACCTCAACACCTATTTTTTGCCAACACCTATTCTTGAAATATTGACCGTTCCTTTAGTTCACCTGCTAATATATATATATATAATGTATTAACCTAAGTTTATAATTATATAAGTTCATAATATATTACAAAAGGAAAATATGTTTAATAAAAAATAATTCATAACATTATATCACATGTTTTTATTATTTGTTAGAAATAAGTGATGCTATGAATGATGGAAAGCAGGATGTAATGAGGGATATTTATTGGATCCGAAGACACCGACTCAGGAGATCTGTATCAACAGCGGCAGCAACGACAGGAAAAAAAACACATAACGTACACAAAAGTTTTCTCCCAATAGTAACTTTGTATTCCAGCAGAGTGACGACCATAGCACAAAAAATAGTTGTTATTTTTAGTAAATTGTCACCAATTTGGTATTATATTCGTGACAAGTTACTTCCCAATATAATGGAACGCTTATCAAATTTAGAGAATTCACGATATATTTCAGTAAATACGATAAGTAGAATTGAGAATGTTAAACAAATGTATAAAATACTAGAACTTCTAGGATATGTTCCGCCATTAAATATTTAGTTATACAATTATAAAATATTAAAACAGTGCTTTAAATTAAAAAAATGTACCAAAATTTTTCTTTTAAAGAATAATAATTAAGTATTTATTGTTATTATTATTAATATTATTATATTGTTACTACTAATTCATTCATAATAATAATTATAGCATTTGTGGAATATTAATAAACTGCTTGAACCAATATAAATAATATAAAAATAATTATTGTTTAATTTTATATAATAAAACTAGGCAAAAATTTACAGTACACAAGTCCATTCTATACTCCTTATCCATAGAACAAAATTTTGAATAATAGTGTCAAGTTACCCAAAAAGTTCTATCGGAAAATAAGAATTTTTAAAACAGTAAAACTCTAATTGTGCTAGTATTATTCATCTATTATTTGCCTAGTGAAATGTTTTTTGTAGAGATTTGAATTCTGCATCAGAATAATGTAGCTACTTATATGTTTGGTTGAGGGTTTAAAGAAAATTCCATTTATTATTTCTGAAATCCTACATAGATTTGAACATTTTTGCAGGGTGGGACCTTCTTAATTACGAGGGGTCAAAAAATTATTGTTTCAAATCTCACAAAATTCAATCCAATAGATATCTGTGATGTGAAAGAAAGTAGAAAATAGTGTTCAAAGTGCTAAATTAAGAAAACAAATTTTTACAATAATAAAAAATTTCGGGTGCCCAGAATTCACGTTTTGGGAACAGAAACTGAAAAATTGTAACATTGCTTTTTATTTTTAATTATTTTTCTGATTAATTTATTTAATTGTATATTTGTAAGGTAAATTGTATATATAAAAGATTATTCTTATTCGCCATTCGAAATTCAGCCAGAATTGGAATTCTCTTGACAAAAGTAGAATCGATCACCTGAAAGAGATTTGTGTTCTGGGAATAGGATATTTTTAAGCGTATATTCATAACGTTTTTACAAAGTAAATTAAAAAACTAAATACTTTGAACTTATATAGATAGGAGATTAGTATATTTGAACAAAGATCTAGTATTAAACAATTGTTTATTGTTATTTATTGGCTTTTAGGATAGGTATAATATTTAAATTATAAAAATAATAAAGAATAAAATTCAAATTTAATGCGTAATAACCTTATTTAAATTGTTCACTTATATTAGAATATTGTATTTCATCCGAACTTCTAGTATGCGTGAAAGTGGTATTACTTATATCTTTCATCGCGGGAAGCATTTTTGGCACATTATCATTTAAAAGGTCTTCCATCGATTTTGTGCGAATTGTTTTCAATGTATCTATGTGTTTCCTATTGCGTCGTTCATTTTGTCGTCCTGAAGAACTTCTTACTAAAATTTGTTGTTGAAGATGTTTATATTTCTCTTCATACTTTAATTTCTCTAATGCTATAATTCTGTAAATAAAACATTTTATCTTATGAGCTGCCGAAATAAACCGATAGAATCATATAAATATTTATAATTATTAACAATTAAGCACTATTTACCATGGGTTCTTTTAATAATAAACAATAATTTTTAATTTGACGTTAATAATAATTATAACCATTTAAATCTATCTCTTTCAAAATTCATATATCTCCCTTGTTGTATGAAAATCTTTCACAGGTTTTGGTCAATAATAGTAAATAAAACATTCCGATTAGAACTTTCCGAGGCGAAATTTTTTCTGAAAATTTGACTCTTTCTAAGAAATATTAATATAAACATGTTGGTCCGTTAAGCCTTTAAATTCATATCTTAGTCTAACTTAGTTGCTGGCTCACACACCTCTCTTATTTTAATAATGAATATTTAAAATTAAATTAAAAAAAGTAAACTTGTAATCATACAACAAGGTAAGTCTTTAAGTTTCCTAAAATTTAACTTGTAATTTAAAAATTAATTTATAATGTTGGTTAAAAATATAATTTTTTTGTATGTAGCCTTGATGAGGTTCTTGCAAAAAGAACGAAACGTTGGCTTTTAATTAAAAATAAAAAATTACAATAAGTCTCAAGAATTTTTATTTGGTTCCTAAAGGCCACCCTTCCTACCATTATTCAACAAAATTAACATTAACAACAACTAATTATTCTCTCATAATAATTTATATATTATACCTGGTTAATTCAGAAACTTGTACTTGAGTTTTTTGTTCTAAATTGGAAACTTTCATATGCAATTGTTCATGAGTTTGATCTATGCGAGCTTTTAAATCAGCTTTATTTTTCTTAAGCTTAATTTCAATATGTTTGAAAAATGGCGCACAATAACAAATATGTCCCACTCCAACCGGGCCTTTCTTAATATTGCCAGCCAAGTCTAAATAATACTGTTCTCCAATATTTAATGGATTAGATGGCAGAGAATCCAATCTTGGTTGAGGAAAAGCTTTCAAGTCAGGATAATAATGGCAACCGTACGGTGACCATTCTTTTCCAATTATTTCTTTAGATGACTGCGCCCCTCTCGGCTTAAAAGGTTTATACTTGTGTTTCTTTTTCACATTATTCTCAGAAAAATTATAATTTTCAGAGTTTTCTTTATTCAACTGATTTTTTACTCCTTTATCATTATTAACTTTATCATATTTTATCTGTAAAGATTGTTTACAATGTTTATTTCTTGACTTAGATTTACTTTGAAATTTTTCAAATATATCTAGAATATCTCCAAGATTTTTTCGGTGCGCTATATCTTTTGCAGTTTCATTTTGCTTATTTTGCAAAGATTTTTCACAACCGGCCTCTAATAATATTCTTGTTAGTTTTCTACGACTCATAGCTGCTGCTATATGAAGTGCTGTATCACCATTCTGGAAAGAAGTAATTACAAACGAGATATAATATAAAATAAATTTGAAAAGTTAATTTAATATCTGAATTCATATTTAAGCTATATTGTGACTTTAGTATAGTTTTTTATAGTTAATAATATACAATAAGATGTTTTGGATGTGCCATTTAACCCTACAGATCAAAATAAATTTGCATCGTAAGTGAAAACAATTTTAAAAAACTAATTAACAAACAACAAGCCTTCACAATGCTAAAATGTCGAAAGAGTAAAATCATTTCGTGTATTCAATGCAAGAAAAAGAGATATGAAAACGTTTCAAGAAAATAATAAAGTGTTTCGGCGACCACCATTGGTTAAAGTTTATGTTTCTTTATGAAACTTTAACCAGGATACTATATATCGACAGAAATGGATTAAAATTTATAGTTAGTACTAAAAAAATATGTATATAAAGCTTCTGTAATTTTATAAGCAAAGTTAATAATACACATAATTATTGTAACCTAAAACAATTACCTTATTTTGTATTGACACTTTACAAGCAGCAGAAATTAGGATCCGCGTTGCGCCAGCATGTCCATATCGAACCGAAGTATGAAGTGATGTAT
>JABFPK010002097.1:0-10594 GCA_022817445.1 Habroteleia sp. ZL-2020
ATTTAAACCTCAAAATAGAAAGGTAAATTTTAAAATTTCGTTATTTTAAGATAAGAGTTATTTTTTATTCCAAAATTATTCTCTGCTTGGCGATTAAATTAGATCTTAAATACGACTGATTTTATGATCGATTTTAAAATCATTCATTTATTAATACTATGTATATTCCTTTGCAACTAGTACCTATTGCCTGAGACAGGGTAATGTAACATCTATCAGTCAGAGGTGTAATAACCAATCGATCGGTGCAGCCGAGAAATTCATTCTGATAAATAAAGGTCACGTCTGTAATCTTAATAAAAACCTCTTCTGAATCTAGATCGTAATAAAATCTAGCTTGCTTCAACCACTCGAAACTCTGGACACTTCTTAATTTCTTCCGGTACAATTCGTCAAATATGTCTCTGAAATATAAAAATACATTTTTCAATATTACATTCTTTATATATGTAACTGTTAGAAATGCATATAAAATTATGCATTGAAGCGATATAGGATTAAGTAGTTCAATTATTTCCTAACAGATAGAGATATTTTACAACATTAAATATTAAAAATATATTATTAAAAATATTTTAAAATATTTGCGTCTGTTAGGTTTCTTTAAATATTTGATAAGTAATAATGTATTGTAATAGCATACAAAGTAATGAGTAAAATTGAAAAATAATTACAAATATTAGCATGTGCACATTTTTACTTTATTTATCTTTACTACATTATATTTTCTAACAAAATGAAATATAAACAATGTAATACTGTGCACAATTCCATAGTTTAATAACAAATATTATTAAAAAACTATTTTTCCTAAATATAACTTAATGCAGCATTAAAGCTGAATGAGTTAATGAAAATATATCTAATATAACTTAATATAGGTAATATATGAACTATTATGTAATACGCGGTAACATTTTCATTTTGCAGACATAAAAAAATGAAGTGCACATGGAATTAAAATCGATTTTAATCGGCTTTTATTTTTCAGTATCAACACTATCTGTAACTCAAACACGGACAGAGGATTACCTCTGGTGAACGTGAATTGTGATCAGAGCTTCGTATTTGGCCCGAGCGTATTTCGTGAGATCCTTCACGGTTACCTCAATGAGTGCATTCAACAAATCGAGGAACCACTGATTGGTTTTCTTCATCGACATTTTATCTTGATTCGAAATCATTATAGCTTTCTCGGCTTCTAACGTCCAATGCACTTGTAACGCTAACAATCCTACCTGCAAAAAATTTACTTTAGAACCGGAACCAATTTATTAATATCCAATTATTTTACCTCATATAAAGAGAAATTCACATTATTCATCTCAACGAATTTGACATCCCTTATTATATAATAACTTACTTATAAAAAACAAACATTCTTGTACACAATTTTCCGTTTTACTTAATACAACCTTAATTGCTTAAACAAATTTATGAAGATCAGAGGCATGATTTTAAGGTTTTAAATAGTAATTAAAACATTCAATATAAGAAAATAAAATGATTAATAATATATTTCGAGATCACATAATTTCTCTACAAAAATTTATTATTATTTGCACATGTAAAATTGTAAATTAAAATATACTAGATTTTTTACAAATCCTAAATTACATAAATTACTCAAACATTGTTTGTTAAATGATTACTTAATTTTTTAATAAAATAGTAGAATATTGTATGCTTGCTTATTCTTACTTGAAGTACAGAATTGTCTATCAGCGTTAACAAGTCCAACTCGGTATTGGAAAGAGTCTGTAATCCCTCGGAAATAACAGCCCCGACGGAAAACTGATGCATCTTTAAAAGCGTATTTAACCAATGTTCTACTCCGCCTTTGCATATCACTTCTGCCTCAAACACTATTTTTTCATTCTCACGAGAATACATCGCCACAATTTTTTCATATTCTTTCTCAGAAAAATCCAACTAAGACAAAATGCTAACCGTGATAAATGAAGATATACATGTGATATATTTCAACTAGTTTTACGGCGAACATGCGCGGAAAGAGGCATAAGAGTAATCAAGATTGCGCGACAAAAAATTTTACATGTCCATTTATAATATTATCAATGGCAACTTTAATTCGCATATTTTTCACTGCAATACATCTACTTAAATTATCAACAATAAATAATATAATTTCCGTTGCAGTAATTGAAATAACATCATAACTATGCAAATATATATCACATAACGAAAAGATTAATTCAAAATATTATTTTTGCGATTTAAAACTTATGTCGTAAATATTGGAACACTGAAATATAAAGTAACATCATAAATGCTCTAATGTTAGTAATACATTTTATACTTTATACTACGTTCTTGAACAATAAATTAATGATTAATCTCGAATAGAAATCATAAACAAAATATATTTAATAAAGATATTAATTTAAATGTTTAAAAATAATGTTTTGCAATTGTAAATTTGATTACAAAACATAATTGCGACAAGTTTGTAATTATAATTTGCTATAAAAATAATGGTTTCTTTCGCAAAAAGTAAATTAGTTTTTCATTACAATTTTTCATTTAAATCGACCAATATTTATTTGATCCAACTTTTTCATATATTGTGATATTTCAAATACATTATATAATATCGATCATTCAGTATATGTAAATCTACATCAGGATTAAGTCTGTTAATAATAATTGAGTTTGCAAGATGTACCTTGGCAACATTATCGAAAAATCCATCAAGATATTTCTGAATCGTATGACAATCAGCTGCCTGACCTAATATTTCGAGCAAAGTGGGATCCGATATGAAGCAGAATCTCGGAAATATAACGCGTTTTGTCTCCAAGTACCTATAATCCATTTAGAAGATTTTAATGTAGCATCGACAACCTCTGTCTTACATATCGTAATGATGTTAAACATTTCATCATACATATTCGTATTCCAAGTTTTCTTACCCGCTTAGTGATTTTTGACACGACTCCAATTGTTCCAATAAGTGGGACAGGAACTGTCCCACTGTTTCGTCTCCAGTGCACGCTTCTACAGCATTCATTTTCTCGTGTGCTCGATACATAATTTTTACCCAAGATCTATCTATATTCTACAAAGATTTAAAATTTGTTCTCTTATGAAATATAGATTATGAAGAACACACATGAACTAGTATTAGTCTACAGCTGTCTCATAGAGTGCAAGAGAATCATAAATGGAGCAAACTTGATTTCTAGCTGTGGTCCATAAATATGTTATCCTGCTTTGATGCAAACATGATTTATACATACAAAACAAACAAATTATTAGTTAATAATATTATAATTTTTATATGAAACTTAAAAATAGTTCATAGAATAAAAATGTATAAAGCATTTGAGATTCTAGTTATGTTCCAAAAATGATTAAATCTAATAAGATTTATTGACGTAAATGATATAAAAGAAATGGTTATGGTTGATGATTAATGATAAAAATTACATTAAACTTTTTTGCTTCGTTTGGCAACTGTTTTGCGATATCTCCGCCAATAAAAACTGCTTCCAAGTAAGCCCAAAGATTCTGTACTTGTAACCATCTTTCTAAAATTTCAGACGTGTTCGTCAATTTGTTTTGCCAAAGTATAATTTCTTTTTTGAAATGTGTATTGTATCTATAATAATATACAAAAGTTATATACCTATACTCATATTTCTTAAATTCTAATATAATAAGATTAATTCGCGAGAAATAACCAAAATCATGAAATCTAAATTAGTTTAAAAAATATATTTACAGTAGATTTAAATCTTCGTTTTGGTCTTTTCTCGTTCTTTTAATCAATATCATCACTCATTTCAAAAAATAGATTAATATTTTACAAAAATAAACCTGTTGGCCATAAGTGAACCAATGACCATCAAACTGTCCTCCAATTGCGAAATGATCTCTGCCGTTTCGATACCCTTCAATAACAATTCCCCTCTTTGTTTGAAGTTCGTGAACTGCAAATCTACGACCGACCAATCCGCGATGACCTGTCGTAATTTGCTCTCAATGTCTTGTTCTTTCACGGCACTCACACATATATCCTATGGATATCAGTGAATTTTAAAATTATGTCCATACAATTTAAAAAATTGAAAAAGTAAGAAATATTTAAAATTAAAAAAAAACTACAACTTTTATTAATTAACTAATATACTATGCTGTTTACCCCCTCCACTTTATGGTGGATGTAACAATGTCTGCGACAAATTAAGTTAGACAAAGATGAACAGTCCTTCAGTTAGGGCTGTAAATTATAGATAAGAGCATACTAAAAGTTGAAAGTTTTATTTCAAATAGTAATCGGCAAATTTTTATTGTCTAATCTTTGAATAACTATAAAAATTTATTCGTCATTTGAAAAAGTTATATTGAAAGAAAATTTTAATATTTTTCAAACCTACCAAAAATAACATCATATATACTCGGTATTTTAGCAATATTACACAAAAATTGAATTTTTAACGTTTAAATAGTTTATAAACTATTTTTTGGCATTTTGTAATATCATTAAAATTCATATTTGATTACCCATCTCGCTTGTAATTAATAAAAGCGACGATTTAATTGGCTCTAGCTTACAAGTATTAAGTTACAAGAGTCTGATTTTAATTCGCTAATTAAACATTGAAACACGAGGGCACATTTTTAATCTACCTCGACGTCATCTTTGTACTTCAGCAGCGGCGCTTGCATTACGTTCGCTAGAGTAAAGGATTCGGATTTGACGTCGAAGGAATAATGACATAGTAACGATAATTTCTCCCAGTGACGATCCTTCATCGCTTGATTAGCCATCATCTCAAGTAAAGGGCATATCTCATTGAAGTCATCGATCTTATTTCTTAAATCAATGAATGCGGGCCAAGTTTGCATTCCTTTGGGTAGTCGACGACATCTGACAATATAAATTGGTATAACTTATTAAAACAAAAAATATTTATTTACAAATCTAATTTTTTATTTAATTAACCGATGCTTTCGTATAATGGTGACAGTGTCGGGAACATAAAGTTTTATTTTGTAGGATATAAATTCTATATATTAGGATATGTTGAATATCATACTTATTTTGGAAATCCAATAACTCTACAATGATACTTTCTATATCGATCTCAGACCATCGTATTTCAAAGTAATTGTCTATGGTTCTCATAACTTGTAAATACAAAGAGTACAATTTTTGTAACAAGTTTAGTTCTTTTTTCCTTTGTTGCAGCAATGGATACTCTGTTACATCCATACTAAACAATTTTTCGCCACTGCTGTAGGTTTCGTATCTTTCCCACAGTTCATCGAAACGCCCTTGGAAAAGAAGACACCTGTGATTGTAAACGTTTTTTTAGTGGATGGAAATATCAAATAAAAGTATATAAATTATTTCGTACTCTATATTGTGACAAAAAATGTTATACGTTTATAAAAAAATATATAAAAAAGTTTCAGGCTTTCAAAAAATAAAAAAGATATAATATTCTAAATAGAAATAATAACTAGATAATTTGTACATGTTTGTAAAATTTTCTATTTTATTAATTAACAATTAACCTATCACTAGCTTCTTTTGCTGGAATTCCTTCGACCATTGGTCCATTATTTTCGAATTCAATATCAAAGTTTTCCACATCTTCTTTTAAACGTGCAACCCCTTTTAACAATTCTTCCTTCATTGGCTCCTGACTTTGACATAAAATAATTTGCATCTGTTCTGCCTAAATAAGTCAAGTACTTAAAATTTTATTAACAGTAATAATATCTAATAATAACAGTTTTGCTATAATTATAATATATATATATATATATATACTATATTCAACATCTTCGTAAAGTTATATCTCAAAGTATTAACTGCATCTATTTCACTCTTTGACATTTCGACTTTAAATTTACTCATTAAACTGTAGGTGTCTTCAATCTTTAAAAGGTCCATATCGAATGGAATAAAATTGTTTCTGATATCAGCAAGGCATGACATCATAACACGCACATCTTCCAAATTATTAACCAATTTATCTAGTTTTTTACCATTTTCGACAACGTATGATGTCATTACTGTTAATTTCTGTTTGTATTCATTTGAAAGAGCGCTACCTAATTTAGTTTTCCAATCTTGAATTTCATTTAATAAAGAAGTTTTAAATTTCTCTAAAAGTTTAGGGCATTTTTTATCAATTAAAGTCTGTCGATTAAGATTTAGAATTCAATACAACTAATTAGTTTAATTCAATTAAATAATTGTAATTTATTACCTATATCTATATGTATGGAGCCTATCACGTGAGAGGTTGGTAATTCGTTAATAGTTGCCACTAAATTCTCATACTCTAAAAATTTATCTCTTATTTCCATTACCAACGGATCTTTCTGAACGAATCTCTCTATTTCTTCAGCTTTGTTCCCCGTCCAAATATAAGAAAATCTGAAATAAGACTACAAAGTTCGTTTTATTTAAAATGGGAATCAGAAATCTTAAAATCGTAAAAATATATGAAAGTATTTCAGATAAAATACACGAAACATTTCAGGAAGAAATTTCAGATACATATAATTATCTGTCGTAAAAGACCTACTTCTGTCAACGGAATCACTTTATCCTTGAACAGTGTTATCGCCCCTTGCAAACTCATATTGATCCGAAATATTTCCTTGTTATCCGCAATGACGTCGAAGTAGTTCCGCATCGAAGCTTTATCTCCCTCTGTAATAAAAAAGAAACCATTATTTCAAAATTGCGATACAAATTGTATAATTTTTCCTCAAGAGGTACAATCCGTTATACAAATTACAACATCTAGAATTTAAATCACAAAACATTTCAAACAGGAAATTTTACATTGTATTTGTAAATAATTTTTAAAAAAATCTGATTAAATAAATTAGCTAAATGTTTAATGAACTTTTCTTGAACAAGCATATAGGTGTACCTTCATTGATTTCTAACCCAAGACTATCTTTCTTTATTGTAACTGTCGGTTTATAACGTTGACCCCACATTGTTAAATGCTTGCAAATTTCTAAAATATTAGTTATAATTTTTCCAAATTCATTTTGAATTTCATCTATGGATGGATTTAGGATAACATCTGAATTCCGTAAAATTAGGTGAGTCAACAGTAATGGTTCTTCTCTTCCTTCAAACAAAAGCTTACTACATCATTAAAGAAAATACTTATATTCACTGATATATTCGACAGAAATTATTATTTCTTCTCAATTATTGTTACTTGCCTGGTATCCCAAATATGTTTTCGTACTACTTCAAGAGACTCTCGCGTACTATGCACTAATGATTCAACTAGTTTTACATTGAAATATGCAAACAAATCCATGCAATCGTTATGAAGTTGAACTAGATTAATTTTTTTCAGCTTCTCATAACGACCAAATCCTAAAAAATTATAATATAAGTTTTGTAAAATCTTTTGAATAAATTCATCCTTTAATAAATGATAATGTATTATAATATGAATTTTCACTAATAAAATGTACTCGGTTCTATAGTTGCTGCAGCTAACTTGTCATAACTATCCACTAGTTTATTAACTCTTTTAGAATCTAGCCAATCATATTTGGATTCATGAACTGTAGGATCCTCTACCAATCCTAGAAATTTATTAATCATACTAATCACAGTTTTTTCTGCTACCGAAGACTTCTTCTCAAAATCTTTCGCAAGTGAATTCGTCAAAGCTAAATTATTTGTGTAAAAATCTTTCGGATTTTGAGGATACGGGGTAAGCTTAATTAGCTTAGTAGTTGCAATAGCTTTGAAAACTTTATCAAGCTGAGCTTCTTTCGTATCCAGAACTTCCTTTACAAATACCTCCATCTCCTTCATGACACTCTTCACTTCTGCACATACATCTGGCACTTTCAATGAAGTCCAAGTTACAACTGATAAACAGGGCTGGAAAGCTACTTCCAATTTTATAAACAAAGGCTTCATTAAATTAATAAATATAATCGGAATACTTCTCCTAAAAGTTACATTAAGACTTAGTAAATATTATAATGTTAAAGTAAAATAGTTTAAGACCTATTATATACCATATGTAATTACTTTAAAGAATTGCTATGTTCTACAAGTTTCTTAACTTGATCATGGGAAAAAAATATTTTCTCTTTACAAAAGTTAATGATTTTAATAAACTCAGGTACATCTAATCCGAATTTTTTAATGTGCTCAGCTTCACGTGTTACTTCAGATATATACGGATCAAAGTTTACGTGATACTTGTTAGTTTCTGGATGACGAACCAATAAAGGAGAAGATAACGCCATTTGAACCTGTTTTTAGTCAATTGAAATTACAAAATATTATTTCTTTTTCGGAAACAAGAAAATTATCTTTATAATTGAAAATCAACAACAGTAATCAGAAGTATTAGAAGCAGTATCTATTATGAATATTTATAATATTCATAATAGATGTAATGTAATATTATAATATTTATATAATATAAAATTATGATAAGTTTTATATCGTAATAATATATCATAATAATTTCTGAATTACAAACTTACAATGTCCGCAGAATCATACCAAGCCTTATGGTATATAGTTTCATAATGCACAAATACAGAAATAAGAGCATTATAAATTTTGATGCACTTTTGAAATTTCTCATCTAAAATCAGGTGTTCGCGTGTTTTGAAAATGTCCATAGGTGTATGAATACGCTTGTATAACTGACGAATCCAAAAAATTCGGCCGGACACAGGTGGAACTTTGTAAGGTAAAGGTGGATCCGACCTATCTTCGTTATAACGATCTCGAATATCTTCTAACATTTTCTGATAAATAGGTACCAATTTAAAATATTTTTCAACGATTTTAAGTTGCTCTATTTTCAATTTTTCAAACCTAGAGTTATTATGAAATCAATTGAAGTGTGAAATGTGTTTGACATACAAATTTTTTTAAATTTAACCCTTAGAAGTATAGTGGCAACCCACATGCATATACATTTCCACCCCAAATTTATCACTTTTTACCCATTTATTTTAAAGTTGGCGTGTGAACACAGAGTTATTGCATTCTGGTTATGTAGCCATGAAGAAAAATTAATTATATAGAACATGCTATATTCATATATAATATATAGAGTTCATAATTAATTATATAGAAGACTCTGAAATTTTGTATCACTTTTTTACATAAATAGTTGTCACCTCTTTAAAATATATAATGCTCTCATAATATCCGTCTCCTTCGAGACCATTTCACTGAAGAATTGTTCCAATTGGGTTTGCGCTTCCTTGATTGCCTTCTTGAATTTATCATAATCTTGGTCAAAGTTGGCTTTACGATGATCGAGTGGATCGTACTTCTTTGACGATATTGTTTCGTAAATATTTGTAAACTTTCGCGCATAAATGTCGATACCTTCTAACGTTGAACTATGCAAAATTGAATAAGCAATGGCTGTTTCTAAGACATTGATGAGCTAAGATAAAGAAACCAATGTTAATCGCGTTATGTATTCAAATTCATTTAAAGTAAATAAAAACTGAACTTGCTTTGTTCATCCTTGTCTTGAAAGTATCAAACTTTCCGAACACGAAGATCTCTGAGATTTCTATAAGATTCTCTTTGGTACTACCTTTGGTCTTTTTTTGCATTTCATTGTACGAGTTGCAATATATGTTATACAATTCGATACAATCCTTAATAAAAGAAAATGAGCATATTCATTATTTTTATTTAAATATAGCATGTTCAAGCTAAAAAATATATATCTTATATATTATTTTACTCTTATTAATTAAAAAATTATAGTTATCTATTTATTTTAAGTTACTTTTAATAAATATATTATAAATTTCTCCAAATACAACAGAATTATAATAATGAATCAGATATTTCGATATAACTATAATAACAGCTAAAATACCATTATCTAGCAAGAATATTATACCTAAACTATTCTAATTTGATTAATAAGATGATGATTTATATATGTAGCGAAAAGCAAAACACAAGCTGCTCTTTTTTATGCTTTAGTAATTCATTATTCATTTTGACCTACATCATAAAAAGTTCTCATACAATATACATCGTTCAAAAAATTCAATTTCCTTGTGTCAGCTTTTGACGCTCGCGTTTAATCTTTTATCGCTATTCACAAATAATGAACAATCAACATTGAAAACATTTCAGTTCTCTCCGAAATTTTTTGTTTGCCCTATTCGTGCGACATTACTCCAAAGCCCAATAAAATATTTTCAAGATTTGCGCACATTTGAAATGAGTTATGTATGGGTATATTCGCGTATCATGACGTGCATTTCGTATCATGACAATATACATTATTCATTTGTAAATCATACGTGACGCATTTTTCACGGGCATTCATTTCAAATGATTTGTCTGCAAGCGCTTGATTAATTGTTTACCATAGTTGTAAATTTAACAACCTGCGAACTCTCTTGATCCCATTGATTATACTCTTGTTTATGTTTGTAATGTGATATTTAAACGTGTTAACTTTTGTTTTGAAAAATCATTACAGACATCATTTACGAAAAAGCTTAATTAAATAGTTAAAATAAGTAGTTATTCATGAATTCATAATGAGGAAAGTTATAATAGTGTCAT
>JABFPK010002098.1:0-10592 GCA_022817445.1 Habroteleia sp. ZL-2020
CCCTCTATACTGCTCCGTACAATATTCACGTAATCCCACAGCTGCTTTAGCATTCTTAGCTCCTTACGACATTGTTTCAGTTGCTTAAATTCCGGCACGATTACTTCGAAAAGTGACGCTGACTCTTGAATGTCATTCATTTGCCTTTCCAGCATACGTATTTCCTTATCAGCTTCATCTAATTGTTCATAAGGGTTCTCGCAAGTGAATTTAAAGAATCCATAACGACGGAAAGCTTCTCTATATTGAACTATGGTAGTGTCAAAAGCTGATATACGTGCACGAATTCTTGAAACTTCCCCTAAAAAGTAAATGCAAAATTATAGTTATTTTTCTCTAAATATTTTCAATACATAAGCATTATGAATTTTCATTACCAGCTTGTAGTGGGGCAACTTGCTGTTTCACCATTATTGCCAATTTTTTTGTATTAGCCCATTGTTCTGGTAGTTCTTGGAGAAGAACATTAACTTCTTCAGGTATGTCTTGATCATAAAATTTTAATAATTCGATTGTTTCTTGTAAAGGTTGAAACATTTCATCCGTAGTTGGCTGCCTTTCTTTTACTTGCATTAAAAATCCCATTACATTAACAAGACCTGCATAATCCCCAGGCTGAATTTGTTGCAATAATCCTTCATCGGCTAATCTAAAAGTTATTATAAATTATATAAAATTCAATGTAAATTTCCACAGATTACTTATAAAAATTGTACAATATCACACAACAAAGCAGTTTCTTTTAAAGTGTATTATTTTGTTGAAAATTGCTAATTTTCAAATTATGCTAATATATGGAGTGAATTTTAAAATATTATATATCACCGAAAAATATATAAATAAAATTTATTATACCTTATAAATGTTCCTAAATCTGCAAGATTAGTTGTAACTTTTTCAACCAAATGTGTTTTGAACATACTTGACCATTTACAAACTGTATTTAATAAAGATTGTCTGAAGGGCTTTAAATCTACTCGAAACCAACTATAAAATACTTTTGAAACCTTCATTTCTTCTATTTCAAGATAAAGATTTTCATAGAGGTCAATTTGCTCACGAAAATTTTCTATTTTTGGTGAAGAACGGGGAGGAGCTTTAGGATCCAACGCAGTTACCATTTCCATTTCTTCTGCTGTTAGCTGTCGACTATACTCTAGAAACTGCTGCATTACAATTTCTCTATCTTCTAACCACAAATATGCATATCCTGTAATATATTAGGGAAATTTCTCTTATTTAACAAAAAGGATACAATAATGTAATTGACGCCAAAATAAATTGTTTTACTGAGATTTCTGTAAAACAAAATGTATTACAGAAATAGCATTAATATATATTTTCTACCGACCTTCAAATATTTCACAAAAATCAGTAGCTTCCTCAATTGCTTTATTCACACTCTGCATAATTTCTGTTTTCATGGCAACTATGTCTTCGTCTTTCTCTAATTCATCAGCATAAGATTCGGACCCAGTCATTATTCTTGGAATCAGCTTAGCCATACCCATAATATCATGTAGCATACCTTCTATTAATAACTCCAAACCATCTGGATCATCTTGATCAAGGGATGGGACATAATACAAATCTGGTTCTCTGAGTTCTAATTGCGCTTCAAGTAAAGGAGGATAGCCAGCTAAAGGATCCATATTTTCTGCCAAATAACTTAAACAACATCCCACTATATTTCGTAAATAGTCCATTATCAATTTATCGAAAAATACGATATATTCATCCCAAACACTTAGATTATTAGACATTGGAAAAAATTGTTTATTTTCTTCTAATAATTCTTCAATTTCAACAGCAGCTTTTTTTATACTCGCATAACGTTTTGAAACTTTTTCTGAACGTTCTTCCAATGATAAAAGAGTATCTTTTTGATCATCTTTTCGCGTTATCAAAGGAGACCTTGTCCAAGGTTCTAATATAGTTTGAATTTTATCAATGTTGTGTTGAGACGATTTAACTCTTTGCCACAAATCATCAACTAAAGTAGATAAATCGTTTATATACTGTTGAAGACCAGATGATTTCCAACAAAACTGGGATTCGCCTTGAGAAATCAAAGCATCAATTTGTGCAATTTCAGATTCAATCAATTTAAATTCTACTTTTCGACATGTTCTATAAATATTATTATAGGAATTAACTGTATTTTCTAAAGCTATTCGAAATTGACGAAATGTTTCTGCTGTTTCTGAAACCTAATCGAGTAATAGACTATTAATTTTAATTTTTTATACAAATATTATACATAAAATGATTTTAAATATACAAATACTATTTTATTACCTCAAGAGCTTTATTTGGAATATTGACATTTGGAATTTGTTTTAAGTACTTCACTTCTTTTAATACATTCAACAATTTGAAATCAAAATTTAACGCTAATCGCGATTTGTTCTTTCTTATTAATAAATTTCGATTTAAACCATTTTCAACAGTTTCAGATACAGTTTCAATCCATTCTGTTAATAAATTACTTTCTTTTTCATCAAACAGTGAAATTATTTTTTCATATCGACTTAAGATTTGTTTACTTTCAATTTCAGTAACCATTCTATGAAATATAAATAAAATATTTTATAAATAAAAATTGTAAGGATTTTTTTAGATTTTTGTAAGAACATATAATTTCTTTAAAAATAATAAACTTTGAATAAATGCCATTAAAAATAAAATAAATAAAAAATCAATAAATTTAATATTGTATCATATTTAAATTATATAAAGTTTGGAAGACAAAATGTAAGTGAAATAACCCCACCTATACTTGAATCACAACCAATTAAAATTATATATGAAAATATGAATAACATTTAATAATTAAAGAAAAATTCGAGTTCAATGAAAAAATAATTAAAAATACAAAAGCAATTACATCTTTTTCTCTGATTAACATATTTAAACGATATTTTGACTGCAATAATATAAATTTATTTTTAACAAACTAAATATACAATTTTACTTTTTTTATATACTATAATGAAATACACACGAGAGTTGAGAATTTTTAAATGCCGTAATATGAAGATCAATGCGTTGCCTTAACATACTCGTAAATTGTAATTCTGAAATTAATGGAGGAAAATGGCTCATAATTGCAGGACAACCCTCTTTAAAAAGAGCATCTATTACAGTTAATTCAATATTTAACAAATGCAAAATCCGTTTATAACGATCTGTAAATTGTTTACAAATCACTGGACGATCTAAAACACTTCCCACTATATTTAAAAGCTGAAAGAAAATTAATTTAGTTTAAGAAATTATATCATATATAAGACATCATGAGAACAATATATAGTTCAAATTACTATTCATGTAGTTCATTAAGACTTGAAACGATAAATATAATTAAAATTTCAAAGATAAAAATTAATTTACTCGATTTTACTTAATCAGAGATATAATTTCATTATCAAATTATTTATAGAATATGTTTATTTAAATGTATTTTTATTTATTATGCTTAACAATAAAAAATTTAAATATTCATGTGAATAGCTATTTTAACTATACTGCATATCTATGCTTTCGAGAAAAATTATTCAAATAATTACCTTGAAAACACTCTCTAAATTACCACAGTCATCGAAAGCTTGGCATAAAATAGCTGCTAACTTACTATCTAAATCTGTAATAGTTTCTCCAAATTTAATACAATCAACACTAAATGATTCGTCATCTGGTTCAAGTGCATCTGCAGCTTTATTGGTAAATAATGCAAATAAGTGTTGAAAATCTTTATAAACATTTACAATTCTCGCACTCAACGATCGTCCTAAAATCCCTCCTAGTTCAATTTTTTCTAACTTTGAAAATTCCAATACCGTGTTAAATAGCCATTCGATATCAGTTAATCGTTTGAGAAAAGCATCTAATCTATTAAATACAGCAGCAGAATTAAAAGACCATGGGGAAACATTATCTTTTAACGCAGGTTTATGTCGCTGTATTTCAAATTGTCGTTTAAATTCTTCTAATATATCTATAGAATGTTTTTTACGAATTTTATAAATGTCCGATATATTTTAAATGATCATACTTTATTTTATTTTTCTATGGATTTTAGATTTACCTCGACAAATTTGTACTCGTTGTAAAGCTTCATCAACATCGCTTTGAAAAATCAGCGAAGGGTCTAGAAATCGTTGGGCTTCGTGTATTAATAAATTGCATATTTGACGAATCATAATAATTAATTTACTTGAATTTTGATAATATTTCGTTTTAGACCAAGCCAAGCCAATGGAATATATTAAAACTGACATTAATGGTTTTGTTTCTGAAAAATCTGTTTCCTCAATAGATTTAAAGAACTTTGAAAGAGGTAGTATATGTACAGTTATTTCTTTAGCTTCCGCCAAAGCAGATACAACATTGCCAAATAGGGTACGAAAACAAGAGTAATAAGCACTGTTTGTTTTTTCGAGAATGATTGCCATTTTTTTCACCTGATCTTGACGCAACTGATCAAAAATATATCTGTAAATATTAAAAAATAATGACATTAAAAGTGATAGATTTATTTACGAACAATTTTTATTTTATGTTATAAATAAAATATAAATCCCTCACATTTTTCGTAGAAAAGCAAATTCGGTTGAAGAGTATAATTTATTCGATATGTCATTTCTTATAGAAATTTACAACTGGTCCAGCACTGAGACAACGCTGACTACCACTAGATGGCCATGGTTTCAATGTTGATATTGTGTTGAAATGAAACCCGACGAATTACTGACACAACCCCAAAAACAACGGTTAACAATTAACACAGGCTTGATACTAAATAAATAAATAAGTTGTGAAATAATAAATAAATTACCGTTGTCTTATCCACTGATAAGACAACACTGGCTAATTGCAATAAATTTCACTGACCCAATATTAGCAGTCGACGGTAAGTAACCAATGGTGGTCCAGTACTAGGCCGATTGTTAAGGTTAACAAACGGTCGATTTTTCTGCATAGGTGCATTGCTATTAGATTTTAAATGATTTTGCTAGTTTATCTCTTACTAGAATAACTAATGAGAAACTTATAAGTTTCCCACAAACAAAATCAGCGTTTGTGTCATTTAATTTTCAAGCCACTACCATTACCGAGCTTTCTCCAAAAAACATAGTACCTACAAGCAGTGATGCCAGAATGAAGCGGCTACAAGATCCGTAAGGAGGATCATAAGAAGAAAGTCTTTCTTTCTCGCAACCAGATTGGGAACGTAAATATATAAAAGGAGATGTTTTAAAAAAGAAATAAATGTATAATAAAATAAAATATAATTTTTGGAAAGTCGCTAAAAATGTGGTAACTAATAACAAGCTGCTGAAATAAGAGGTAAAATATAAAATGTAAAAATCTTTATTTTAAAAACAATAAAGTTTTATTCAATAAAAATCTGCAATAGTTTCCAATAAGGCGTTAATACTGGCATAATACTAGGCCACTATCGGGCAATAGCAAAATACAACCGTTTGCTTATATTCCTGGGCCACAGGAAATTGACGTCACTTTCCCAACTGTTTGCCAACCGACGTCTGCCAACGGTCAGACAACAGTTTTCAGTACTTTGTCAGTGTTGTGCCGTTCTTTAATTTCTACATGGGTTGTAATTTATTGGAATGAGCCAGTGTTGTCCCAGTGGATAAGACAACTGTAGTTTATATATTATGTGACAACTGTCGGACCACAAATGTAATAACTCTGAGTCAGTACCGGGTCAGTACCGATTGACACCCATCGTTTCTGTGGTTGTGTCGGTAACCCGTCGGGTTTCATCCCAACACAATGTCAATATTTACACCACGGCCGCCCAGTGGTATTCAGCGTTGTCTCAGTGCTGGGCTGGTTGTAAATTTCTATTAGGAAAACGGTGGATTTTTCCACATGGGTCGTTCTCATGAATGTGATAAAAAATAACAATGAGCATAATTTAAAAAAAATGAAATTTTCTTTTCCGTTTACATGTTAAATACATAATAAGACATATTCACCTCAAATTATCCAATCTTGTAGACCAATATTCTAACTCTACATTGGGGAGTGGATTTTTTCCATTTTCAAATGCAACACTTGATTCTTGTGATACCACATCATTTACTAGATAAGCCCATTTTATAACAACCCCCTCAATAGCACTCTTAAGATACAAATCTACAGTTTCCGGTCCTTTGGTTAAAATAGATTTTTCAACTGCTGCGACTTTTTCCAGACCAGCGGGCATTGGTAACACTGTTTTTCCATTTACTTGTCCTTTAACCTTTAATAATATACTTTCGTATAAATATATAATGAAGGACAATAAATAATACAAATGCAAATTCGTACGAAAATAAGTAATCTAATTTTATAAGGAAGTTAATCAAAATAATACAATGTTATTCACAAGGCCAAATTTTTAATTACAAATTGTGTATACCTGGTATAAAGTTCCTCTAAGAGAATGAACATGTTTGCGAATATCTCGTATACAAACATCGGGTAGATCTTCATAATTAGCTGGATTACTAAGAAGGGGTGCAAAAATGTTATCCATTAATATAGCTAACTCATCAACAATTCGAGGGGACAAATCACCAAGAATGAGTAAAGAGTGACATGATTCTTTATCTCTTGGCACAGCTACTTCTTTAATCTTAACCGCATAAATGCCTAAAAATGAATGTTAGCAATTATTGAATGAATAATAAGTTATATTTACATTATGGTAAACAATATTAATACAAAATATTTATTTGAAACAAAAGTCAAGTTATATGTAAATATTATGGAATTTATACAAGCATCCTAATGTGGTAAACATTCAATTATTATTCATCAATGCATAGTTGAAATGTATTTAAATTTTACCTTTTGTTCTTTGGACCGAAATTGGAAATTCACATGAAGATACAAGTTGAGCATTTGGAGTTAAAACTATAAAAAGTGCTGCTGGGGTTGGATTATCTAAAAAATTTAAAACATTATTGCGATGTTCTTCAGTTAGCAATAATCGAGCCCATTTGTCTGGTTTTAATTTTAAAGACTTCTGGACAAATGATCCTAGGTACTCCAACCGGAAATCTGGTGGTGTGTCGATAGCCATAGCTAAAAAATTTAAACTTTATTTCACCTTTGATTTAATCATGTGATTTTATTTAGTGGTATATTAAACTTCCCATAATTTAATAGTGTGAGAGAAAGAGATTTTAATTTTACATATTTAATTGAGTTTTAATAAAATACTATGCAACTAGAATGCATCTATGCTTCTTTGCTTGTTATCTGTCAATATTTTAGAATTACCGAAATGATAGTTTTAGAAACGGGTCAAACAACCAGGTACAGGTTGTACCAGCAAAGCGAAACTATTTTCTTTGGGCATCGTGTCTCTGGTCTACGGTTCTGCATAGACTTTATTGTCACGAGACACACGAAACATTTAGCCAACTGATATTGCACGCGATCATATCACGCTATATCTTTTTTACAAAAAGCCGGCAGTCTTTCTCAATCAGTCATAATCGGATTTCAGAAATTTAAAGATTGCAGTGGAAAGTTCGAATGTAATGTAACCATTTTATTTTGATTTTAATAATTTTTTTTATAATTTATTATATATAAAGTAATTGCCATGTAAGAATGAAATGCACAATTTACTATATAGACAGTTTAAATTTAATTAAAGAAGTTCAGTGTTCAAAATAAAATGAAAAGAAATAAACATTCATATTTTTAAAGGTATGTGGATATGAAATTTACTGCACATATATTATATACACATATACACATTTATATATAATGTAATATAAATCTACTTTTTAAAGTTATATAATTTTATCAATTGATTAATCATGATACTACCATGATGAACTATATGTTACGAAATTATGTTTAGACCTCTATTGTTAAAACTAATTGTATATAATAACTATTTATTTATAAATATTACAATTGCATGCTATTTCTTATTAAAATAATACGGAAAGTGCCCCTTACGATACTACCCAAGAAAACATATGATCGGGGGTGCCATGGAAGAAACCGGAACCTTGCTTGGTTGAAAAAGGGTAACCTTTGATAAGAAATGCCCTATCTGGCTCATTTCGAGTTCATGTCTGATTTTCTGTTAAGTGGCATACCTCGTAGGGTCCATTTAAGTTTCCATGGCCAGGTACCTTACATTATATATATAATGGCGGGCTTTGTTGTGGCCTAGATCAGATTAACTCTAAACGGTTAATCATGTCAAGGCCTAGATTAGGCATTTTGCACAGGTCCTTAACAGGCGTTCGGCATTGCTCCATATGAGACAAAATTTATAGGGTCTTCTCAGATATCCTGTGAAATCTCTGAAAAGAAATATCTAAATAGGGCCTTACAATTTATCCTGGTTTATTAAACTGTAATTCAAACTTTGTCTTAATAGAATATAAATTATATAATAATACACTAACAATGTTAATAAATTTACAGAATTTGATTAGTAATTACTGTTATTGAATTATTATTGTTATTATGTTAATTACGTGATTATTGAAATTACAATTCCATATTCAATTCAAGTACGATAGACAAAATAAAATAATCTACCATACCGACATTTTAGTGTAATGGACAAGGCGTTAGGTTAGTGAGCGTGAGGTTGTGAGTTCGATTCTCGCCTGGTAGTGTTTTTCGCTAAATTTCTAAATATTAAAAATAGAGATTAAAAAAATAAATAAAACTAACTATGGGTATAAATATATGCAAAATACGGTATCCCTTACATTATATTTTTGTTATTGTATTTATATTTTGTACATGGTTGGGTTTCACCGATTGGAGCCCACATCTATCCCCGCCAATACAAATGATTAGTACCTGGCCAGAATGCCTATAATAGTTCCCTGAGCTTGGGGCAAGAATGCCCGATCAGGCCCACATTCAACACAGAATACAATTTTTACTTGGGTACCAGAGAAACACTACAATGAAAAAGATAGACATTTTTCATTTAAAATTTTAATATTATCCCCTACATCAGGCCATACCGGTCAAAGACAAAATCTTGCAAAATCTATTTAGGACAAAAATACCCTAGTAGAAATTTGGACCGGGCTAAAACATGTCCCTGAACTGGTATCCACGCCACCAGTGCGGGGCCCGTATGCACATGTAACGCCGGGCATGAGAATGGCCCCCAAGGGGAAGCCTATTTTCTTAACCACATTTGGCCCTAAGATGGGCCCGGTAGGATAATTTTACTTATTTCAAATTAGTTAACCGTCTTATGATTATCTGAAGGTATTCAGCCATGGCCCCTTAAGTAAATCCATATGAAAGCCCTTTATAGGTCATTCCTGCTTGGGGCCACTATACTGCCCGGCATTACATGCGGTTTTGGGGCCTGTTATTTGTTTATGGACCTCATGTGGGCCTGAAAAGGAAAACTGTCATCCCGTTTGACATGTTTCACCCTAACCAGGGCCACGTTTGTAATGTGGCCAACCCGATTTAATTTCTACCAGGATATTGTCCAGAAAAGTGAATTTTAAATTTAGGCACGGAATCTGGCGTACGCGTATTGTGAAATAATATTATTAAAAACATAGGTTTGAATTAATTTTGGAAAACCTATATAGTCGAATATAGTATAGTTTCGTAACTTGAACGAAAATTGTTCGGTATCATTCTCCTACACCAACAGAGAAATTGGGAAGGATTTCCGATATATTTTTTTGTACTGGTCGCGAATCTGCACACAATCAAACCTTAGCACTCCTCACCCCCTAAAAATAGTTCCACCTTTATGATGGTTTTTCAGATTTGTCATGCGATTTCAAACATAAGCGTACAAAATATTTACTATTTGAATATAAAAATTCAATTTTTCATACAAATATACACAGAAAACGTGTGGTTTATATATGTATGAACTTCAGTTAGTAATAACATACATTTGCATTTTATGACTATTTCAGAATTGTTTATTGCCATAACAATTTCATAATATATAACAAAAACGTCAGTAAGTTGAATTACTTTACTAACTTGTCATGATAATTAACGCGTCACGTTAGTCAGTGGTAGTCTCGCACCACCACTAAACCATGATGGATTAACGGAAGTAGTTAAATAAAAACAATGTAAGAAGATGCTTATAATGTAAATCCAAATAAAAAATTCATTTAAGTTCAATTATATAAACTAACAACAAATTTTCGATATCGTGTACTATTTTTTTATTTTTTAAAATCATTTAATATTTTTATAATAAAAAACTATATGTATATATAAACAGACTGCTAAATAAACCAATTCTTAACATTTTTACTCTGAATGAACTTTATATATTATAATTACAAAAAGTGGAATTTAATAATGAATTGTGTTGAAATTTAATTTCTGAAATTTATATTGTGTTACATATTTAAAAGTACTTAAGATATATAATAATTAAGGGAAAAATTGTTGTTTTTTGTTTCATTAAAAGTACATACGTCATTTAAATATACAGTGACTATGGCATTTTATTATACTTATGCTTACATTTGATTAAACGAAGATAAAAGTGCATGGCAAATAATCTCTGTCTTTAAAGCAACTGCTAGACATAAAAC
>JABFPK010002099.1:0-10591 GCA_022817445.1 Habroteleia sp. ZL-2020
CATTATATGTAAGTAAAGAAACATTTTATTTTTATGAATTTTTAAAAAAATAAAATTCGTATTTGTTTTATGTTGAAAGTATCAACGAGATCTGTGAGTGAAATTGTAAAAGTTATCAAACTTATTATCCTTCGAAAATAAATACATTCTAGTAGAATGGATGGTACAATTCGGTGCGGCATTATGGGATTTAGAGAAATCCTCGGTTTATTTTGTATATTCATTAGAAAAGAAGTTTCTCATCAGAGTTAAAAAAGGTGTACAAATTGAACTTGAATTGAATTTATATATTTTACAATATTATTATTAATTCTTACTTATGTTATTTTATTTTAATGAAATAATTTTAAATTTCATTTAAAAAATAATACAGAATATTTTTTTGAAATTAAGAAACATGAAAGATATTTTTACACTTTTTCTTTATTATATAAAACACTCCTAGAATTAATTTCAGAGCAACATTTTGCTTTCTAATTGTTTCTCAATTTTTACTGTTATATAAATAAATGGAATTTCATTTACAAATATAAAAGAATAATTTACTTCTACTGTAATATATGAAATGGAGTTTTGTAGCTATGTTTGTATCGATATGTTGTTCAATCAGCAATTTATATTTACGATATCTGAAACAAAATGAAACATTAGTTTATGGATGTAAAATTGTATAGGCAAAATATATATTGTTACAAACTACACTGTTTAATTGTTTGCAAAGGACAATATTGAATACTCATGATATCGTTGTCCATAGTAAAAACGATCAAGTGATGCAGTATATATATATATATTTTTTAATTTATATTTAACACATAACAAAATGTTCGATAATTTATATGATTTACTCATATAAACATTTATGTAATCAAAGATCGGAAAGATTTTAAAAATATTTCAGTATTATTTTATTATTTCAAATATTATAATTTTATGTTTTTATTTTTTAATTAATTTGATATTCATGGAAATTATATAATTGATAATTAAAAAAAATCAAAAATATTAAAATAATTAAAAAATTTAATTATAAAATGAATTGAATTATTTTTTTATATTATTAGGCTAATACAAAACTCGTATTAGAATTACAAAGAAAAAACAAAAAGGAATATATAAATATTATAAATTAAATAAGTTAATTATAGATTGACTTGTTATTTCTTAATACTACAATTTATATATATTTTTATTATGTATTTTAATTTTAATGCCAGGTTTGTGTTAGTGCAATGTCTTATTTTTCTCTGCGTACAATTTATTAATTTACAATTATCAGGGATGAGGAATACGGATTCGTAGAGTAATGACCATGCAAATCGATCGGTTAGATCCGCTGCCTATCGATAAATTTCGGCCCCCTCACACAATCAACAGCTTCGTGACCAACTGATATATTCGAGCCTAATACCGCGGCAGTAACTTTTGAAGCGTCAATAGATTTACCCGCGTTTTTTCCGTAAAAAGAGTGCCTTTTTTTTGCCGTGCTCCCGCTTGTATGCGTTTTAATGTTTCGTGTGTATTTGTACGAGTGAACTGTTGATTATGATTACATCTCACTTGCCATCCACCAACTACACTTACTTCTTCGCCTACAACCTGCTTTACGGTCAGTCGTTATAATGTAAATGTAAGTTTTTTTTATTATTTTCACGTCAACAAGCTTGCATTGCAAAAAGTACAGGATGGTCCAAAAGTCGGGACGATTACATATCTCGAGAAATACACGAGGAATCAAATAAACAAATAAACACATGTTTTAGTTTTCAAAAAACTGATCGCAATGGTGTCGAGATCGACCCCCGGGTTTCACCTAGGAGATAGGGCAGGGGTAATTTAAATCTATAGGAAATTCAGAATCTACATTTTTTTATTCAGATTCAGATGTTTTGTTAAAAAATAAATTAATTTTAAATTTACTTCCGCGAATTACATTTTTAGTGCATAAATGAGTTTTTAAATAACCCTCTTCCGATATAAGAATTTTTTTTTGCATCTTGACTCCATTCAGCAAAATTTTGTAATTCACCAGAAAAATGTTGTCGAAAAATGAGAAATTTTAAAACAGAAAAATTAGGATTGTGCTAATACTATTTATTTAATCTTTATCTAATGAAACCCATCTTTTAGAGCTTTAAATTCTGCATCTGCTAAATATAGATACTTGTACTATGAATTTTGAAAGAGAGAGATTTAAATGGCTATAATTATTAATGTCAAATTGAAAATTGTTTATTATAAAAACATCCTATGAATTTATAATGTTGGTTAAAAATATATTTTTTTGTATGCAGTCCTGATGAGGTTCTTGCAAACAGAACGAAACGTTGTCTTTTAATTAAATAAAAAAATTACAATAAGTCCCAAGAATTTTTATTTGGTTCCTAGAGGTCACTCTTCCTACCATTATTCAACAAAAAGGAACGTTTTGGGCATATTGGGAATAATTATCCAATTAATTATTCTCTTACAATAATAATATAGATACTTGTATTTTTGGGAATAAGTTTAAAGAAAATTCTGTTTATAATTTTTGAAATACGATTGAAAATTGAAAATGTTTCCAGAAGGTTATTAAAATTAATACAGAAATTTTATTGGTTTTCGTACGCAGTAGGTGTCCTTAATTCGTGACCTAATATGCACATTCAATATAAATGTATATTTGGATATAAATATATTTATTAAAACCTCTCAGCTACATACACTTTAAGAGTTTCTTGATAAAAGAAAAGAGAAATTAAAAAAATAATAAAGGTATTGAAGTTAATCAAATATATTATTTTGCATTTCTCTAGCACGTTTTATAAAATGTAATAATTTTTACTTTATGTATTCAACAATAGAGTCTGAATTAATCCAATTATATGAAATTTAATATAATATAAAGGAAGGAATAATCTTTAATTGAATTGATAGGATGCGTCATAGTGGTGTAGTATATAACACTGAACTGGTGTGATTCCAGCTTAGATACATAATTCGTTACATAACAAGACATAGCAGCCAGCTGTGCCAAGAATCATTTATGTGCGAGGATTTTAGAATCGATGCCAGAGCAAATATACAACATGGCAACTGCAACAAGGCAGCACGATCTCAATTATGTTTACTTTGATACTATCAACAAGTCACTTTGGGCCACAAACATACAGCGTCATCTTTTTAAGGCTTTAGAATTACTTTCAAAAAATTGAAAATAAATCCCAGATTTTCCTGTGAATATATATACGTGTTTTTTAAAGTACGATAAAATAAATATAAATATTAAATAACAAGCAAATATTTTGCCCGCACTTATTCTGTATGAAAATAATTTCATAAGAAATAATTCTTGTCTATGATATGAAGCTATATGTATGCACATATAAACAAAAATTTATTTGTATACAATAAAGTGTTTATCGGAAACAAAACGACAACTTTGTGGAAAATAAATTGATATACTTTTCAAATACTACATCAGACCAACGAAACAATCTTATTAAGTATCAAACCAAAGTAAAACAGTAACAGAGAAACATATCCCGTTGAATAAAAGAACGACACGACCAAGTAAATAGTGTCATTTCAGATTTCCTAATAACCACTGTTCCATCTTTTTCGTTGTACAAAATGGGTCACTCCTAGTTCGAAGCATGGATGCGATTTATCTGGCTAAGGAGACGAGAGAGCAGTCTTCTCTTAGATACGCCGAATGCAGCGTACCAGCACACTAAATCACGGTTCACGTTCTTCCACTTGGGTAGCCCCGCGACCCGCGAGATCGCTCGACGATCCCAGCAAGATTCTCAAACACCGCAGGGACTACGAGTCTGATGGGGTCGTGAGCCACTTAGCACTGTCCTACCCCAATGTCAGGTTGAAAGAGGGATGCTGCTACCTTACACCTTTCAACCCTCTTTGCAATTCTTTTCCCCCAATCTACTCACCCTTCTCGTATCAGGAAATAGAAGTATGTAGGGTATTGCGTCTGGCATTATATTCGATGCATTGTCAAACTTTTATTTGCTCACGTTATCCCTGTATTATGACATCCATGAACAGTTACGATTTGAAATGTACGAAAATTTCTATATTGTCTTATATGTTATATTTCTACAAGAGAGAGAATTTCTGGAATACAATATTGTATTAAAAAAGAATATCTATATTTTCTATAGAGCATAATTTTCCAGAATATAACCTATAATTATATCCTGTTCTTAATAATATTTTTAAATAGAAATTTTTTGTTTTTTCTTGTCGCAGTAAGTAGGTCTTAAATTTTATTATTTGTATACTTATATATAGAACCTTAACGAATGAACGTTGTTGAAAGGCAGTGACCAGAAATGTAATAGTGTATGAAATGATGCTACTAAGTCGAACTATTCAAGTATTAGTCAATAGAACTCAGAAGATGCTACTCAAATGATGACGATTGTCTCTCAAATATCGATATCTCTAAATTACAATAAGTAGAATTCAATTATATTAATTGTGTGTATATAATTTTTTTAATTTTAATAACAATATAATCTATCTATTTTTAACAACATAATTATTATTTCATAAATTCAGTCAAATTTTTCTTTTTAGATTTTATTTGAAATGATTTTCCCAATTAATATTATAATTAATCTTACTAAGTTCTAATTAAGTAATTGTAGTATCACAATCTTGTGAGAATAGTTTTTGTGAAATTTCGTAAAAGAAAGTAAAATAATATCTAAATTTTGTTATTCGTTGTCATTAAAATTGAATTAATGCAGATTTTACAATTCAAGTACAGAACTGGATTGATTTCGGTAATTCTGTTAATGCCAAAGTTCATTTGCTTTGATTAACCACAATATCGATTATACAAATTCTATCCTTTTGATTCCATTTAAAACCACTTAAAAACACATAAATAATTAATGGCTCAGTAAACAATATAAATATTTAACATAGCTTGCGACAATTTAAATTCAATTCAACGATTTAATGGGTTAAGAGTAATATGCACATGCAATCTGTTTTTGTGATAAACAATTACCGCATTAATTAAAAAAGGGGTGTTTTAAAAAAGAATAAAATCAATCTATAATCATCATTGTCAAAAATGAGAGCATGTTATTCTGAATTAGAAAAATAAATCAGAAAGATATGTTTTCTTCTGATGTAGATTATCCGGTCCTATAGAAGACGAATCAAATTAAGGCGCCAGCGTCGATTGCACTGAGAACAGATCACAGTAAATAAAAAGCACGACAAAAGGCGCACCGTTATAAAAGCCTTGGGAACTTTCTCGTGAAATGGGCTACCTGATGCTATTACGAATTGCCTGTGAACCCTTTGACGTAGACCAGCTCTTTGAATGCCGAGGCGATTCTGACGCTTTTTTGCGTCTTCGCATCTTTTTGCCTCTCCTATATTCACCGCCCTCACCCCGCAACCTTTAAAACGTGACAAATTTAATAAGCGTTACGCCAGGTAGTGATTTAATCGACGGGAGAACCTATTTGAAGGAGAAATTTATTGAGAGCTGATCAGACACTTGCATTCATGGCATGTACGCTTCCTTTGACACGTGGTTTATGTCGTAACTTTTACGGCTTAAAAATGAGAATCATTATTAATTACGCTTTAGAAAGATCCAAGACATATCAATTTTATTGAAGCAATTTGATCTATTTCTTATCTCGAGTAAATACAACGGCTGCATATAATGCAGTTTTAATTGAACCTTTATCGATGCTATTTAAATTGAACTCCTATATTTACCCTTTAAACACTAATGCTTGTATTGCTAATGAAAATGTATTTGTCTCAGACAACTTTAATTTATAACATATATCCGTATATATCTGTAGTAGCAATAATTTAAAGTAAATAAAAAACTTTCTTTTAATGTATAAATTTTGTAATTCATATATATCATTTCTTTCGCTGAAAAATACGAAGCAAGTCGTATATTATGTAACGCGGTTCAATTAACTCGATTATGTAAATAAGTAGTGCATATTTTAAAAAATTAAATCAATACCATATATCGAAGAAGTTTAATAATCTGAATTTTAATTAGCGTTAATATGACATTATATTTAAGTAAAAAGATGTTTTTGAAATGCACTATGAGACATAAGTTTTGTATGTAAATAGAGTTACGATTTTAACATATGGCGTAGAGGACGCACAGTGCGTAGCGCTCACACTGTCAACAAATTAACGCAGCCTGCCGGCGTCAAGTTTGATTATGCGAGGTCTTCGTACTCGGCAACTGAGCTCTCGCCATATCGCTAATACCATTAAATCGAGATTACCATGTAGTAACGTTGAGCGAGCACTACCACTGCGAATAATTACTCACTTTTCATACTCATTGTGCACGCAAATGAAAAATCGATCCCTGTAGCCGACTCGACTTTTGTGTTCATGTAAGTTTTCATTTTGAACGTCCGAACCCTAATTCATCGTAATTATCATCGAATTCATTCAGAGCTGAAAATAATTTTCGTCGGATCATGCAGAAAATTTTGAACATATCACTTGGTGAATACGATTATTCACTGGCTTCTCTTAAAATTCCAGCTATTTTTTTATTTATTTAAACGTGAATGTATAAACCATATAAAGGTTTTTAGAAGATAATTTCAGTAATAACATTTATTTTATTTTTAAATTGAATAGCTCCAAGTTGAAGATCGATTAAATGCACTCTGAACTGTAAGACCTACGTACGTCTACACCATATAATTAATTTACAGGCACAGCAATGCATCCACTTAGGCAGTTCATCATTTAGCCCCGTCATAACCTCGTTTGTTATCTTATCCATCTTTGTCATCGTATTAAAAATTGAAAACTAAATCCTAATAGCAAATCTTGGTCGTAATGTATAAATGTATGTTTGACAAATGCGCCATTATCCAAGATACAACAGAGAAGAGGCGGCGACGAAAATCATTCGGCGACAAGATCTTTCCAGATATCCGGCGACAAGATCTTTGCGCATAGATCCTTTTAACACTGGTGACTATCTGCATGCATGCCTGTTGGCCGAATACGCGCAGTTACGTCCATAAATTTGAAGATAATGATCGCAGTATGTCTGCGTCCGTTGAATCTACACTGCGCTATGGGACCCATAACTTATACGACTATACAGATGCATGAGAGAACGTACACATGCTACCTACGAATTCCTCTGTAGTCGATATTGGTACCAATCTTTATACCAGCATTTCCGATCCATCTATCTCTATATTTACTATTTATTTAACGTCCTCGTTGAGGTTACACTCGACCATAAAAGGAAACGACGTATTTTTCTCCAAATCCAAATAATCGGATAGAAAAATATTGTACAGGAAATATCACTTTTTTCAAAGAAAATTGATTTCAGTTAAATAGTTATTGGAAAACAAGAATTTGACTTTGCATAAAATCAGCGAAGACAAAATGCCAGTAAACTTACGATGAACACTAATGATCATTTTATACATATAATTATAAAGTTTTGATTATCGATAGTTCTATATACATTAGGTTACAATTTACGCCTTAAATATATTCTAAAGCGATTATTATTAACTCTTGTTGAGTACTTATTTATTATTTATTAACTATTCATAGTAGAATTCTCTTCTTCATTTTAGTATTAAATGATATTGTCTAATAATAAATGAATGTTCGTTGTTGATTAAAAATGTGTAGAAATAGAATTTGTTATCAATAACTTCCCTATTCAATATTTTTGTTATAATCCAAATAATTTTGTTAAATTTATATATCAAATTAAAATAACTCATTTATTTAAGTTATTAATTTTCAATTTTTTCGATGAGTTATATTGTAGAATAAATTTTAAATGGAGTCTTTAGAAAACTTTTTAAATAATATAAATTTATTTATTTAATATAATA
The DNA here is from genome assembly GCA_022817445.1 of Habroteleia sp. ZL-2020. Classification (NCBI taxonomy): domain Eukaryota; kingdom Metazoa; phylum Arthropoda; class Insecta; order Hymenoptera; family Scelionidae; genus Habroteleia; species Habroteleia sp. ZL-2020. The sequence goes on from JABFPK010002099.1 coordinate 7,890, forward strand.
ATATATAACCAAATTGGTCTTTCAAAGATTATAGCAATTCAAATGATAGTTTCTCTATCGCTCTCTTTCGAGTATAATATAAACGTTTTAACTTTCTTAAGCTTTCATAAACTTTGATACCAACCCGAGACCCGGCTGAGTTGCGATTTGCTTTAATATTCAAGTCGAGCATTAATTCGCACAGGCGGCTGAGGGTGACGCTAAAGGTAAATTGCAGAGGAAGGGTATCTTCTGCATAGAAGATAATTGAACTTTCGAACTTGGTTCGTATTCATACTCAAACAAGTCTACATATTTTTTTCAAATCATTTCTCTCGAGTCGCCATTCTCAATGAGTGTATTGGTAATAACTTTTCTCCAGCATATTTATTATTATTATCATTACCTTACATTTACTCGCCTTTCTTTTTATGCGTAAGCGTATTTATATATGTGTAAAAATACAGCTACAGAATTAAAAACAAATAGAATTTTATTTTTGTAGAATTTAAGAGCTAAAGGATATAAAAGTACACACGCAATTGGACTCCCGTGTGGCATTAATTATACGTATTTTTCTAAATCACACTCGGGAGGCTAGTTTGGTTTCGGTTTGCAAAAATTTGTATCAAATTCACAGGAAGCATTATTTGCTTGTTGTATGTGTGTGTTCACAAAAAAACCAGTGTAAAACATCACTTCAATGATGTAGTGTGAGTTATAATAATGCACGTTGAAAGTTTCACGGAAATTCGTATGTGTATATTCGGTATGTCAGTTGGCTGCTTTCCAAATAGAAAATTAAATCTAAGCAACAGAGACCTGGTCAGTGGTTACTTTTGTTCCAAAAATTTTGCGGATAGAAAGTGGATTGAAAAGAAAGTATTCGACGAAAAAAATAGAGTTAAATAGTTTTCGGTAATTAGTTTTGGGATACTTGATGGGAAGCTTGATGTTGTTCAATCAGCTTTAACTTTAATAAAAAAATACAAGGTCTTCAAAATCACAAGTAATGTTATAATATTGCAATCAGTAATTTGATCATTGAAAATCTTAATTGTATTCGTTCTTAGGTTACCAATCATTAGTGGTAATTGGTAATTATTTATTTCTAAATAATTCAAAAACTGAACAACAAGTTTGAAATATGTTTATTAAGCAAATTTTAATCACTCTTAAATAATTCTCGCTAGATCTTTATAAATATTTTACACGATTATATTTTACATAATATTCCATTTCAAATTGTACTAAGTATAATATCTGTCGTCTTGAAATTTAAATGATTATCCCATGTTTTGAGTCGCAAGATTATTCGACTTACGAACAGGTTTTCGCAGTATTAATCATATTTAATTATTTTAAATATGTTAAAAATGCGAACATTTTTAGTATAATAAAAGGGAAATAAATATTATTTCAGTTAAATTTATTAGTTATTATATAAAAAACTTAATGTTTTTTTTCTATGAAATATATGTATGAAATTAGTGCTGCAATAAAAATTTAATTATTTTTCTTAAATAAAATATAGGGATTTTTCAAATGTTTATAATGGATGCAATTGATAACGAATAAACGGTCAATTTCATAGATAAAGCTATTGCGCAAACACGACAAATTCGTATTACTAAATAGAAACACTAGTTAATATCCAAGCGTGTGGCCAATTAGAACACGTTTGCGGTTCAGTCGCAACTGTAGCAGATAATTTTACTTCCGGAACTCATTGTACTTTTGGTCCTAACTTTCCAAAATTCCGTCAGCCCTATTAATTCTGTCCTCAATTTAACTCGTGAAAATACATTTACATGCTTTGCTGAATTGTCTGACATATTTTTTTTTATTTTTTCTGTTTCAGGTAAGCACTATATATATATATCTGTTTCGTCAACCAAGCAAAACTCATTTCGTAAAAGAAAAAATAATAAAAGGTATTTTTTATTTATTCATATAAATTGTTATTGTTCATAAAATATTATACTTGTATCACAATGACAAACATTTAACTCTGCTATGAAAAAAAGAGTCAAATAACAACGAAACTATTATCCATTAAAAACTATCCTTTTTGAATGCACGTCTTAAAAATGCTAACGCAGACGAAATTAATTAAAATTTCATTAATCTTTAACTTGAATTGACAATTTTTTACTTTTCGTATCTAATAGACAATATAGATGGGACCCTCAAACACTCTGAAATATCCGTTTTTAGTCTTCATTATAATTTTGACAAACTATTACTGATGCATTGTAAAATTTTACAAAAAAGTGAACATTGAACCACAGGTCATAAAGAAACGTTGAATACGCTTATTTGAAAATGGTGATACGCTGTTATCGACAATAAAATCATAAACGAGGAAGAACGGAGAAGAATCGTTTATGCTCGGATTCGCGTGTGGTGCGAAACCGCGTTTGCCATACTATTTCTCCGTGCTATTATCAAGACCCTCCCACGCGTCTGGGGTATGTATAATGCATGAGCTTACGGAAGCACATCATTATGCACGATGTCATTGCCACGTGTACTCGTCGGTACTCGCTCTTAAGAAAACGAGTAGTGAACGAGCAAAAGGTTAAGTGAAAGTGCCACGAATAAAACGTCACATGCGAACGATATAAGCCGATTATTTGTGAAAAATTTAATGCGTGTCGCACGACGAATTGTACGTCGACTTGCGACACGGAATTGAAACTCAACTTAGTAAAAATTTAGTC
>JABFPK010002100.1:0-10590 GCA_022817445.1 Habroteleia sp. ZL-2020
GGTTTTATACAGTTCTATATCTAAACCAGTATTTCAAACCAATGAGAAACAATTAGTTTTCTAATAATAAACGTTACATTGCATTTTACGCGAACTTAGCAGAGTGCTTTAAGCCAGTAATGCTCAGCGCATCTAACAGTTTATATTTTTAGGTAAAAGAAAAAGTGAAAAAAAAATGATAAATAAATAAATAAATAATAATGAAGAACTCCGTGTCATACTCATCGTATAATTATAAATGACGTTTCGCGGCGTGAAACTGTAACAGAGAGTGTGTAAGAGTGGGAGGGAACGAGAGAGACCGCGCGAATGGTTCAGAGGCATGCGAGGAGGACAGAGTGCGTGCGCGAGTGAATGGCACGGACGAGAGCGAGAGAGAGATGGAGTGAGTGGTGCACACGAACAACAAAAAGAAACGAACACAATCAAAGACGAATGGTATTTAAACCCCCACCCCCTTCCCTCACCCGTAACCCCGCACAGTAGCGCCACCTGTAGCAGTATACGTAGGTAGCCACTTGAGGCAGAACATTATGTAACTTTGGTTCTCTCAGTCACCGTCACTTTATTATTATCGCGCGTATTATGTTGTAGAGACAACGCAAACAGAAGTTAACGTAGAGGGCGCTTCCACGGGACTGTTGATGCCGAGTTGATGTAAGTCGCGGTTGCCGCGAAGTCGCGACCCCGCCGCATCGGTACCCTCGCGACTTCGCAGTAACGTTCTACAGCTTTTTTTGCACGTTTCCGAGGGGTTTCGGTCGGCCGCTGCAGCGACCTCTCGCGGGCGTCGCGCCGCCACTCTCCCCCCACTGCTTGTGTCGCCATTGAAGACGAAAGCGCGGGCGCCGAGCGAGAACTCGCTGCAGCGACCTCTGTGGTCTTTTTCCACCGACAATTGGGGCATTCTGACCAAAGCTAACGGCGACCTCTGCAGTTTTTTGCGCGAAATCACGGGGCAATTTGTACAAAACTTGTAAAAAGAATCTGAAATTCATCCGACAGACTTTCATCAACGTATCTCAAACGCATGACAATACTCAAAGCAAGTGATTTGCGAATCCCCGTCAACACTTCCCCACGCGACGCGACGCGCCGAGATGGCGCGCGGGTCGCGCACCCCAGCGCTACCCCGGCCAGCCGTTTTCGGCGAACGCTCAGTTTCTTTTGCATTACAGTGGTATTATTATTTGTAGATAGGACCTTAGACTATATAATAAAAAGAAAAAACAAAAGCGAGAGAGAGACAAATAAACAAACAAAAACTTTTTTTTTGTTTCATAGCGCGTTCCTCCGACGAACTTTTGTATTTTTTTCGTTTTCCTATGCAGTATCTGCCGAGCCCGGTACGACTTCCTTTTTTTTTTCTTTTATTTTACTTATTAATTAATTGTAATTAATTAACCAATCTTGTACGTGTAACGTTTTATTTATGTGTGCGACCTTGTACAATATATACAATGATCTGATTTCTGTTTCGACGGCGAACGAAAGGAAACAAAAGGCTTCCTTCCTTTGTAGTTTTTTTTACCTTTTTTTTCGTTTTTTCTGCGGGTTTTGATATGTTACTTTTTGTGAAAAGCAGATCCATTGACACGAGCAAGAGTAAACAAATGAACACAAAATACGTATAATTGTAAGTTATCGATAGGAGTTTAGTCGGACACGAGAATTGTGACTAGAAAAACAACACAAAAAGTGGCATTTTTCGAAGCGTTCGATATTTCCGGGATCTACCGATAATTCAGGGAGAGCGAGCGAGAAAAAGATAGACTGTCTGCGGCGGAAAGAGCGAGAGAGAATGCGTACCTTCCTTTTTTTTTCTTCTACTTTTTCGATTGCGTTCTTTTTTGGACAATCCGTTTACAATAATTTTTTTTTAAGCGTGTGTATACGAAACCAACTTCGAATCTATTTTTTATACCTTTTCTTTTATGCGTTTCGCTCCGATTATTGTATTTGCGAATGCGAAACCTCGACGAATTGTAAAAAAAAAATGTCAACAAAAATCATGAAAATGCAAACAAAATTTTGAATCATTGTACGGCGTTATTAGAAATTTGTAGAAAAATTCGTGTCAGCTCGCAAGTTATTCCTTCGAGCGTCTGAAACAAAAGGAGATAGAGAGAGAAAAAAAAGAATTTCCGGGAACGAGAGAGAGACAGAATGAGAGCGGCTGAAGAAAGAGGGATAGAAAGAGAAAGAGAGAGAGGGAAACGGAAGAGTTTGCGCGAATGGGTGACGGATAGAATGAGATTTTTTCGTTGTGCGTGCGAGAGTGAGCGAGAGGACTAGGTTGTAAGCGAGAAAGAGAGAGAGATACGGAGAGAGACGTAACACCCTGAAACGTAATTTCGCATCTTTATGAGAAGGAAAGAAACAAGAAATTGAAGTATTTTTTTTCTTTGCGTTTACGATTTCTAAGATGTAAGCTGTGTTTTAAGAGTAAATTACTTATAATTTTTAAGGTCGTCTAAGATGTGTTAGTGAAGCATGCTTCTACATACTTAGAAATATTTAGAATGCTATAACAATAATTATTCTAATTACTATTAATTACAATCGTAAGGCATTTAATGAATGCAAAGTATTTCTTAATAAAAGTACTTCTGAAAAAATCTATTGTGCGTTCTTTCTTTTGACGAATCCTTACCAAAGTGACGCTTAACTTTACGGCGTTGCTCGAGTTTGTTGGGATGTCGCGGGGAAAATCCCTGCACTTGACTGCTTTATTTCTTTGTAGTGTAATTATTTTTTTGCGAATTTTTTTTTCTTTAAATTTTTAAATATGACCTAATCTAGTTTCTAACCGTTTTTGAATTTGAAAAATAGTTTTTTTTTTTGTAAAAGGAGGTCGTTGACACAATTTTTATTTGCAATTGAAAATAATTTTTTTTTTTTATTTTTGGTTATTTCTTACGTAAAACGGAAAGTTCAGTGATTTAATTAAAAGAAAGTCCTTTTTTCGGTCCGTTAATTTCTATTGTATTGTTTTCTTTGTTTATAAATCGATTATATATAAACTACCATTGTTTGGTTTACAACTAAACAATTTTATTTTTAGCTCGCATAAATCGATGTTAACTAATGTAAAACCACATAAAACTAATTAACAAGCGCCACGTGCCAAGTTACAAAATGAAAAAAGCGAAAAGGAAACAAAAAACGATTCAAGCGGTTTCACGTGATAGCAGTTATTTCGGTATTAAAGTACTCGAGAAAACGCAGAAATATCCGGATAGTTGGGTCAATAATAATTCCCGTCGACAATAATTGAAGGCGTAAAAGTCCGAAAATATGCGCCATTGATGTGTCAGTTTGCCAACAATGACGATTGTTGATCTTTGTCCGATTATGCTTTATTCGGTTTTTTCCAACAATTCCATTTTACGTTTTTGTTTATTTTATATTTTTCCGCATAAAATAATTATAATGATTTCCCAGAACATTTTCGAGATTGAATTTTAATTGTTATCTTTTCGTTGCCGGCTTAACAGTAAAAAAATACGATTCCAAGATTTGAATTTTTAACGGCTTTTTGTAATTATATAAATTTCAACAATCAATGTTGCGGATGTTAATTTTTTTTATTTCTACAGAACTCGTGTGTATTTATAACGGTTTTTTGCAGGTTCAACAATCAGAACTGTTCCGAAGGCTTCCAATTCTTTTGTTTACATTTTTCGATTTTTATAACAACGATTATTTTACTTTTCGATTATTTATTTCGGTCGAAAATGATTTACAGCGATTTGCATTCTTCACCAATCAGTTTTTTTCACCAACGGTCGTTTGAATTATGATCAATTTCTTCTATAACAGTCTCTAAATATACATACTACAATGTATGTGTAAATTGATTGTTGTATCGTATTAAAATTCATCGAACTACTTCGCATTTGAAATAAAAAATCGAGTAGTTTTGTTATTTTTCGCAACGCGTTTATTTGCATTTTTGTTAATCGTATCGCGCTCGGCTCGAACCTCGACTTCGGGTCGACGGGAGTCGCGCGAAAAGCGCGCGTAAGACGGTTCGAGATGCTGGCAACACGTGCGACGCGTGTGTCGACCGATACGCGGGTGGGAGAATCCATTTTCACGCCGCGTGTAAAAGAGAACAGCGGCGACCTTGGTAGCCTTGAAACCGATCAGCGGACTTTGGCCCCTTGACCACGTGCATATCCCCGTCACAATTTTTACACTTACAACGCAACAATGGAGCGAGCGTTAGAACGCCGCCAACCGAAGCCCGCGTTTCAAAACTTTTGAAATTCGATAAACGGCAGTTTTTTTTATGACCAATCAAAAATACGGATTGCGTTTCTTAATAAAAACTTCGGGAAACGAACTTCGGGTTGCGCAACGAAATGCATTGCATTGTTCAGGGGTGGAAAAAGGGGAAAAAATTTACGACGCGAGGGATTTTAGTTTGGACGCGATCGTTGCCCTTGTGATTTCATAACTCAACGGAATAGAAAGGAGGGAATATTTCGAAATATTATTTTGTTAATGATAATAAACTTTTGATGTGGAATTTATTATTGTAAATAATTTCTGTGGCGTGAATTTTTGTCAAACAATTTTTGAAATGAATATTAAAATATTGGGTCAATACATTTTAAGTTAAACGTATAAATGTAAAGACATCGATTTTTTTGCTTCGATTCGAAGGGCCGAGCCCTTGCTGTAAAATTGCCACACGATGTTGTAATAAAAGGAAACATGTTATGAATGTGTTTTTGGAAAACGATATTCTTCTAACACATTTCCAATATATTTATGAAATATTTATGAAATATTTATGAAATATTTACAAAATATTTTCAAAATATTTACAAAGTACAAAGTATTTACAAAATATTTCTATATATTTCCAATATATTTCTATATGTTTCCATATATTTCCAATATATTTCCAATATATTTCCAATATATTTCCAACATATTTCTAATATATTTCTAATATATTTCCAATAAATTTCCCATATATTTGCAAAATAATTTCCATATATTTCCATATATTTCCAATATATTTCCAATATATTTCCAACATATTTCTAATATATTTCCAATAAATTTCCCATGTATTTGCAAAATAATTTCCATATATTTCCAAATATTTCCAATATATTTCCATATATTTCCATATATTTCCATATATTTCCATATATTTCCAATATATTTCCATATATATTTCCATATATTTCCATATATTTCCATATATTTCCAATATATTTCCATATATATTTCCATATATATTTCCATATATATTTCCAAAACATTTCCAATAAATTTCCCACATATTTCCCACATATTTCCTATATATTTCCATATATATTTCCACATATATTTCCACATATATTTCCATATATATTTCCATATATATTTCCACATATATTTCCATATATATTTCCATATATATTTCACTATATATTTCCATATATATTTCCATATATATTTCCATACATATTTCCATACATATTTCCATCTATATTTCCAATATATTTTTCATTTCACTAGGAATAGTTTAGATCACTCTTCTTACACATATGACGTTTATCATTTCAACTTAAAATTTTTCTATAATTATTATCATTATTACATATTTATAAAATTCACTTGATTGTCTCTTTAATATTATGAATTTTCATTTTCTGCATTTCAAGTGATGGATTGGATAGTTTTAGAAAAATTAAAAAGTTAAGATTTTTTTTTTAATTTAAAACCATGGATTTCACGAGCATAAGTCATTGACGTCGGTCAAATCATGGGAAGAATCGCGGGATTGAGTTGCGGCGGGACGCGGGGATAAAAAAAATATGACGATACCGGAGATGCAGAACCGGTTTTTCCCCGGTCCGAGACATTTTATTTCCATCCCCGAACGCCCTTTCGGCACGGAATTTTTCGACATAATTCGAACATAATTGAATAGATTCGGGGAAATATATTGTGTAACTTAGAGAAAGGAGCGGGATTTTGGTATCAACGGTTTTCGACAACAAAATTCGTAATTCCGAATTTTCTCACTCGTCGCTTTTCGTTTACAAACGATGATGCAATTAGCTTTCGGTCTCGATTATCGATGTAATTGGGTTCGACGAGTGATTGACATTTGCCGAATGCGATTCGAGAATTAGCATAGTAATTGAATTTTGAACGAGTCGATTTTTATGAATGAAAAACGTCTCTTTTTTGCAATTTTATTAATTCATTTTCGCAGAAACAAAATTCTAATTTGTTTATTTATACAGCTTTTGAACCGTTTCAGGGCCAACATTTAACACTAACGACCTAAATTCGAAAAATTTCATCAATTTTGTGTTTCGAATCTTTTTTTATTATTAAATTTTCAAAAATTTAAATTTCAAAATTCAAGAAATGGAGATATTCATGAAACATACATTTTTTATTTTACCTGAATTTTTATTTCTTAAAAATGAATGAAATATATTTTTTTTGCAATTTTATTAACTCATTTTCACAAAAACAAATTCTAATTTGTTTATTTATACAGTTTTTGAACCGCTTCTGGGCCAACATTTAATAATAACGACCAAAATTCGAAAAATTTACCAAATATTTGAATTTGAAAAAATTTCATTAATTTCATTTCGAACCATTTTTTAATATCAAATTTTCAAAAATTTAAATTCCTAAATTCAATAAATATAAATATTCATAAAACATACATTTTTTATTTTACCTAAATTTTTATTTCTTAAAAATGAATGAAAAAAGTAATTTTTTGCAATTTTATTAATTCATTTTCATAAAAATAAAATTTTAATTTGTTTATTTATACAGTTTTTGAACCGCTTCTGAGCCAACATTTAATAATAACGACCAAAATTCGAAAAATTTACCAAATATTTGAATTTGCAAAAATTTCATTAATTTCATTTCGAACCATTTTTTAATATCAAATTTTCAAAAATTTAAATTCCTAAATTCAATAAATATCAATATCCATAAAACATACATTTTTCATGTTACCCAAATTTTTATTTCCCAAAAATTATTTCGAAATACTCCGCGTGAATTTCGAAATTTTATTTTATCCATCGTTTGTTTAAACAAATAATTGACGCGAACAATAATAATTAAAGGAGCAAACTCGCGGCTCGAAAAATGGCCACAAAAAATCGAGGTTTAAATTTGGACGAAGGCATGCTCTCGCGCGACGATTTCTCAGAAAGCTGTCTCTCGCTTTGTTGAAATAAGTGCGCCGGGTGCAATGCACTCGGGCGCGCTCGTCCTTTGGTCTCTTTGATTTTCGACGCGACAGATTTATTCGCGATCCCGATCCCGCCCTTTTCCCTCCCGCTTTTCCCCGTCGCGTGTAACAACGCCCGACTACCTGTTGATTCCCAGTAACCTTACACTTTATTTTCGTGTTTCAAGGTTGCGAAAAACCTGTTTGAAAAACTAGCCTGGTCGCTCGCGAGCGCTTTCTTTCCGTTCTCCTTTATCCGAATTTGTCGGTTATTGCCGTCGATTCCACGAAATCGACTGTGCCATTTTTTTAGGCCGCGATTTATGTGTGTACAATGATTGTTTCTATCTCACACGTGTAACGCTTACTCCAAACTTCTATTTAACTTAAATAAATTTGTGTTTACAACTTTTTTTGCAATTTTCTTATTAATACTTGATAATTCGAGAATACATTCAGTTTTTAGGAATATTTTTATTTATTAGATTGTTATTATTTTGTTTTATTTATTTGCTGCTCTTCGTTGTTTATTATCAGTTTGGATTACGTTTTTAATAGAATAAATTGACAACAATTGCGATTCAAGTTATATTTACCTTTAGTTTCTAACAATTTTCCAGGAATATTTCAAATTGCTTTCATCGAAGCAATAATTTGCAATGTTTAACTTTTAAAATAGGAAGAAATTTAGTGACGCTAGAGAAACAAAAGTATCAACAATTTCGGATCTTAAGTTTACGTGTCATTTTTCAAGGTTAATCTACCACAACGATTGTATTTATATTTTCTTTGTTTGTATGCGTATGCATATACATTATTTTGCGTATGTTTATATATGCACTGTAATAAATTCAATGTAAATGCGAGTATTAATCAGATAAATTCTTCAACATTGGGAACTGATGTAAAAATTATTTTTTTAATGAACATATTTACGTTTCAGGATTATAGAGAATTATTTTAAAACGTTATTCAAAATTTGTTGTATCTGTCAAATTAAGCTTTACAATTTATATATAGTTTTTAATCTTATTACGTAAATATTTATATAAATTGATGTTCCGTATTTTTCGGAAGTGATTCAAGAAAATATAAATATATATTTTCAGTTTCAGAACAATTTCAGGACTAATGAGTAGGTTTCAATTGCATTGAAATATTACAATGCATAAAAATGATTTATTGGCAGAAAATAAATATTCTCGCAATTCAATTAGCCGTGTCGATTTAACTTTATCGGAGTTAAATTAACTTTTCATTAAACTACCTTCAGGCCTAATTCAAATTTTGGTGTTATTGTATTTACACCGGACTGAAGTTACCCGAAATTTCAAAAGTTTAAATTTTGAATGTTTTGAAATATAATTTCGGTATCCTTGCAAAATAATTGCAAAAGGAATCGATTATTTTGAATTCAATTTTATTTTCATTAAACCATTAATTCCAGCTACCCTGAATCAAAAACCGTTTTGGAGAAACTGAAGCCATCTACTTTTCTTTACAAACGTCTTATTTAACATAAGTAAAAATAATTTAAACAAAAATAGACATATTAATAATTTGTATTTTGGTATTAGACCTTTATTTTCATGTATGAACACAATTTACTGCACTATAAACTTATACATATGTATGTGTGTATGTATGTATGTATGTACGTAAATGTATGTACTAACGTAAAATCCAATTTAATTTCAGTTCATTTTCAGGACAACGTTAATTGAAATACAGTTGGATAATCTTAAATAATAAATCGTTGTTTTAATTATCTTCCCCCCCTTGTTTCATTCGCATATTCAACGACTGACACTAAATATATTTCCCTGAAAAGAATCAGGCCGATTTCAGGCCGACCGAAATAAAAATTGATACAAATACAAAAATACAAATACAAATTCAGAATTGATACAGATACAAAATATATTTCCCTGAAAAGAATCAGGTCGATTTCAGGCCGACCTATTTCTGAATCGATACAAATACAAAAATACAAAAAATACAAATACAAATTCAGAATTGTTACAGATGCAAAATATATTTCCCTGAAAAGAATCAGGTCGATTTCAGGCCGCTCGAATTCAGAATTGATACAAATACAAAATTTATACAGATACGAAATATATTTCCCTGAAAAGAATCAGGCCGATTTCAGGCCGCCCGAATTCAGAATAGAATCGAGATCAATATACCCTGAAATCATCCGGCGTGTTTCAGGAACAAAAGTTACTGGCGGAAAACGCAACAGAGGCGAGGATTTCGGCCGGCGCGCGCGAACAGCCGCGTAGCGGCCCCCTTCGTCGCCGCCGGCGACCTCAGACGGATCGATACGGCAATTAATCGCGCGGAATAAGGTGACAAAAGTTGACGGGCGCGCGCGCGCCCCTTAACTACGCAATTACGCGGCCGTCGTCGGTCGCGCGCACGCTCCCGCACGACCACGCTGGCCGTTCTTTGTGTTATTTTCGGCGGATTCGCAAAAGCTTTAAATAGGACCGCGTTTGCGGCGAGCGAGTTCAGTTCGCCAAAACACGGTCTGTTAATGCTGGAGCACCGCACGCTTTTCGACGTAAGTACGAAAATCGCGCCCTCTCCGCGACTCGCGCCCTAATTCGCGGCCCCTCCCGCCGCGCGCGCCCTCTTTCGTCGACTCCGTCTTCGCGTCGCTCCCTCTCGCCTTCGCGCCCGCCGCCAATTAACTTCCTCGTCCCATTTCGCGCCGTCTCGCATCGATTTTTCTCGCATCCGAACGCGCAATTGCTTTCGTTCAATATTACGTAATTATTGCGTAGTTCGGCGCGGTCCGGTTTCGCCGCGATCCCATTGGTCGCGTTTTCGTCGGGCCGATTCTCGCAATCGACACCTTGCGAACGCTTTTAGCGCCATCTGCGGACGGGTCGAATTTCGCAACGCGCAGCGCAAAGCTGCACTTAAACCACCGCTATCCGTCGTTTGATCTTCATTTCACGGTTAAGCATCGGCGTGACTGATTTTTGTATTTTTAATTGCATTCCGGGACACGCGTCGACGCGCGCGCCATCTGTTTATTTGTTCGTCGAGTCGCGTCACGGCAACAAATTGTTACTGCATTGTTATTTTTTACTGAAAACATAGCAAAACATAGAGATTTATATTTATTAGTTTCCCATTTATTTTGTAACTGTAATCCCCTCCCCGCCCCGCACGCAATTATTTTAAAAATTTTAATTCGAATTCATACAATCGTCAACGAACGCCGAACGTTAATGTTTTTCAACAATGAACATTATTTTCGATAATAAAACGTAACGCATATTTAAAACCCTTTGCATTTCAATGAAGAATGGTTTAGGTTACAAAATTTAATATTATTCGCTGTTTGGTATGAGGCTTTAAAA